>CM055274.1:65919521-66015741 GCA_029237695.1 Conchocele bisecta | reverse complement strand
AAAGAGACCACTGATAGTCTCGCTAACTGCCGACTCTGTCTTACTGCAGCGTCAGCAGCAGTCACCTGCGAACATCTGTTTCCAAACAGATTCGTGGCCTGAAGGAATGCTTCCCGAAGGAGGTCCCTTCCCTGTATCGTAAGAATGGACGCCGTAGCTAACGTGGCGTCGCTCCTCAACAGAACCATGTCTGCCGACCTAGTCAGAGACGTAGCCATGATATGCCTGGTCGCTCTGACTGACTACTGAAACAGCGACTCCAATGCTCTGTCTGCTATGCCTATGACGACGTCTATGATCGTACCTAGACACGACCTAGAACGTCGTTTGTGTTTCATGGATACACAATCCCGCGTCCTGGTAGACGAGCTACTGGAAGATGACCTATACCTAGCTCTCTTGCTACTAAACCCGGATCTACCCGTCCTGATCGACGAGTCTGTGTGCCCTCCTGTCTGACGTTATCAGACTCACATCAGGACTAATCCAGTGTGTCGGTAGGCCAATGTCCTATACCGTTACACTGTTGTATATCCATAACCTTGAACAGATATTCCGCTGAAAACGGCGTGGTCAAGACCAGCGTCGCCGTTATCAGTGGCTATATTTGACACTCTGTTGACCGGAGGAATACGCTTGCATTCCACCGAGGCGCGCCCAATTGGATTTGCGTGTACTATACCCATATCGCCGATCCCCTTGAATCTACCTGTCCCGTGTCCGGTGTTCGTGCTCAGTGGTTAGCTAATAACCCAGAGCAGAACTAGTGTCCGGCGTTCTTGCTCAGTGGTTAGTGTATAACACAGAGCAGAACCGGTGTCCGGTGTTCGTGCTCGGCGGCTAGTGTATAAACCAGAGCCGAACTGGTGTCCTGTGTTCTTGCTCAGTGGTTAGCATATAACCCAGAGCAGAACTGGTGTCCGGTGTCTGGTGTCCGGTGTCCGGTGTCCTTACTCAGTGGGTAGCGGACCGCCCAGAGCAGAACTAGCGACGTTGGATGTCTCAGTCATAAGAGTACTATTCGGACTCGGACTTGGCTAGACTCAGAAACAGTCTTTAGTTTCTGAATCTTGCCGAACACCGACTGGTGTCCGGTGTCCGGTGTCCGGTGTCCAGTGGCCGGTGTCCGGTGGCCGGTGTCCGGTGTCCTTACTCAGTGGGTAGCGGACCACCCAGAGCAGAACTAGCGACGTTGGATGCCTCAGTCATAAGAGACACCCTGCCACTATTCGGACTCGGACTTGGCGTAGACTCAGAAACAGTCTTTAGTTTCTGAATCTTGCCGAACACAGACTGGCGTCCGGTGTCCTTACTCAGTGGGTAGCGGACCACCCAGAGCAGAACTAGCGACGTTGGATGTCTCAGTCATAAGAGACAACCTGCCACTATCGGACTTGGCTCAGACTCAGAAACCACTGTAGTTTCTGAATCTCACTTATTGATACTTACCCTGATACATACCCTGATAGTACCTAATGGTCAGGCCCCTCCATAGAGGCCCCCAAGGCCTGAGACAAGCCCGGTTTCTCATTAGAGCAACCGTTATGTCACTAGCAACAACGGAAACAAATTATCTCATGAGAATGACAAGTTCCCGTTTTGTGACCACCACCAAATTTCCTGACCCGAACTGGGTTTAGGTTTCCCTTAGCCCATTAGTGAACGTGGTACGGAAAACCTATTCAAATATCGAACTAGACAAAGTCGAAAAAAAAATTAAAAAATTAAAATTTCTTTGTCGACAATAGGAACGTCCGACAATAGGAAAATCGCGAATTTCGCGCCTGTGGCCACACTAAGAAAAAAACTCGAAATATTTTCGACTAGCAACTTATAGAAATTAATAGCCCCCACTCTATTACAGAAGATATTGCCTACTTACGGACAATAACCATGAATAGAGTGTATAAAACAGCCAAACGAAAATGAGCACAAAAAGGATACTTTCACGCCAGCCGTCCGAAGCAAAGAGGAAGTCTCCCGTGCGCGCATGCGCGGTCGATATGGGATGGGACAGGTGTAAGTGCGGGCTAGGTGCGGGTCAATAAATTGTATTCGGAATGGGTAGCCCCAATAGAAGCTATATAGCAACATATAACAGGGAAGTATGATACAGAAACAATAACTTTAACGTATTTGCCTTACAAAAAAACGGACGACGTGGACTTCGTCGTCGTCGTGCGGACGAGACGACGACGACGCGGACAAAAACTATAACAATATTAATAATCGCAGAGCAAGAGAAAAGGTATTGGAATTTAAAACAAAGGAGTATCTGACAGACCCATTCCGTGAATTCTACCCTCAATTAAGGAGATATACATGGCATAGAAGAAATCCTATACAACAGGAATGGCTAGATTTGTTTTTAATATCAGAAAACCTAGTCTCTTCTGTAAGAAAATGCTCAATTGAAACTAGTTACAGATCAGATCATTCAATGGTACTGCTGACACTAAATTTGTCTAACTTTGTAAAGGGAAAATCTCTTTGGAAACATACATTAATTCATTACTAATGGGATTAGATTACATTAAAGACAAGATATTAGACATTAAAAAGCAATATGCATTACCAGTGTATGAATATGATAGCATTGACACCAAATGAGGAAATACAATTTAATATAAATGATCAACTGTTTCTTGACACATTACTGATGGAAATACGTGGCAAGTCAATATCATATTCCACTTATAGAAAAAAAGTGACAGACAAACGAGAACAAGAACTTTTAAAACTAATAAATGAAATCGAACAAAACCTTTCAACTGAAAAAATCACACAACTAGCAGTCTTCGAATTTAGCCGCTGGTCCGATGCCAGTAAAATTTCCGGCGGGCCAGTAAAATTCAGAAGCTGGCAGGCCCGGCGGACCAGTAGAAATTTTCAGCATAATTCAGAATATGCGAAACCCAAATTCGTCTTGTTTATTATTTTCTACCAGGAAGCATCGTAAACTCAGTGGTCCCCAGTAGCACGTTCCTCATATTCAGCATGTTCTTGTGTCAACGTGTGGAGCATACGACCGGCAACCAGTCTTATCATCGTCACAGCCACAAATAAGAAAAGCACTGCACACATTACCAGTCAATTCAGACTCCCAAAATAAAACATTATCCGGTCATTAACCTGATCAGCTGGAAATTGACAGGTAACGGCTGTTCCATTTACCTCTTTATTGTTGTGGCTAATTGATATTATCGTTATTTACTTGACAAAAATACAATTATCTTGCTTCCCTAACAGTTAATAATTGTTTGTGTATGCTGGTACACCAGAATTATGGTAAAACATTACCATTTTAAAACTTGACTATTTTATTTTGTGTGTTCAATTGATGTAATAGCCGATTTATGACATCGCATCGAAGAGCCTGTGTGTATTAAATGTTTCAAACACGACTTTTCCATTACAAAAATCGATAAATATAGTACATTGACCATAAAAGATATATTTTCTATGTTTACACGAAGTGTCTTCGCTTCAGATAAACTGCAGAAAGCACAAAACTTTGCGGCGAGATGTAACCTAATTTATTTCGTCTGCACCCAATAGCCAACAGATTTTCAGTTTCTGAAGAGGGGGAGTCAACAAAACATGGGTGTGTGGGGGGGGGGGGGGCACTAATCGTACCGGCTCCTTCGGGCCTACAATTACGTCTGGACCGATTGGCATTCTGAAATTTTAGAAGCCCTGGTAGGTATTGAGTCAGAGTGACCGTGATGAGAGCGATGATGACCAAGACAGAGATGATGACGAGATGGAGATGTCGGAAGATCTAGTTTATAAAACATTGATATCTTGAGACCAATCCAGAGATGATGACCAGATGGAGAGGTCGGAAGATCTAGTTTATAAAACATAGATATCTTAAGACCAATCATTAAAACAACATTACATCGACTTGTTTTTATTCTTATTGTACAACTACTATACAAGTATATATATATACTTTTATGATAATATTATATTTATACATAGTACCGCATAATTTTTCGGGCCAGTAAAATTTTCTTCAGGCCAGTAACTTTGGGAAGTTGACTGGCACAGAGGGCCAGTGGTTTGAAAAGTTTTTTGTGAAGACTGAACAAGACTTGTTAAAAAATGAAATACAAAAACAAAAAACAAATGGGTATATTATAAGATCTGTTACATATCAACCAGATATCACCATAACCAGTGCTAGCAACTCGCTTGCCCAACAGATATACCGAAAATTTGCTAATAAACCCTCCTCTGACCGATAAACAATTCGTTTCCATCACCAAGTCCGCCATCTTGTAAATAAACACCACGTGATTGGAACTGCAAGCAAGCGCTTGTAGGACCCAGATCAACTTCCTCTTTCTTCGGTACGTCGAACTAACCACACGTGTTCTCACGACAGGGAAGTTTATATACGTTTTCTGAAGGTTTCTCGCTCCTAACGGTTGCTCAATTGCTAATTTAAATATATATATTCTGAATATATTTCACTCTTTCGAATATAGCGTTACTTACGACCGTACATTGTAAATTGTGTGTATTGTTGTTTGTTTGTTTGTTTGTATCTCCTGTAGATTTTGTGTGCCACCATGTCCCTTTCCAGGAAGTGTCCTGGTACCGGGGATCGGGGGTGTGCGAAGTTCCTCCCTAATTGGGATTTACACCGTCTGTGCAGAGACTGCCGATCCTGTAAGGCTCATACCCTTTCTCCACCGTGTACCTCTGGTACTGACAGTGACTCCTCCGGGAGCCATAGTGGTGGTTTCAGCAGTGCTGATTCCAGAAGTCACTCACCTAGCGCAGGTAGTAGGCGTTCTTTGTCGAGGCATAGATCGCGTAGCTACCGTAGCCATGGTCTTCGTTCACGCTCTCATGAGCGTGATAGACGCCATAGGTCTAGTTATAGACCTACACATGGCCGTAGGAACGAGTCGTCGTATCGCCACAGGCATCGACAGGGTCGTTCCAGAGACCGTTCTCGGTCTCGCAGCAGGTCTAGGGCTCGCTATTCCAGAGGACATGCGTCTTCACCGTCCAGTACTCCCTTTTCAGGGTTTTCTGCGGTAGACCAGGGTAGACGAGTGCCAGAACTGAGCGGGCTGACCAGTAATCAACTGACGACTTTGTCTCAGTTGATAGGTTTGGTTCATGCCAACGCAGGTGGGACATCAGATGTTGTACAAACCAGGCCTTCATCTGTTGTCTCAGCCACGGTCCCTGATCCTGATCCCTACGACATAGAGGATCCAGACTCATACCCCACGGTTACGCTAGGCTTGGGTTCCACGGCTTCTCAGGAAGCCATGGACACCCATGGAGCCATGGATACCCAGGGCCCATCGGCCTCTGCGGCTAGCCATGGCCCATCGGCCTCCATGGCTAGCCATGGCCCCATGGTTAGCCATGGCCCCATGGCTTCCACGGCTAGCCATGGGCCAATGCTAAACCACGGCACTATGGATTCCATTACAATACACCCCGAGCCAGGGGAGACTATTGGTAATGAGTCTGATATTGATGAGGTGGAGGAAAACAGACTCCCACCCACATATCAGGAGTCCATCTCTATGCTTAGAGACCGGCTAGGTGCTGCCATTTGTCCACCTTTACCTATACCAAAGGTCAAAGTTGGCGCTTCTGCCTTGGATTTTTTCAAGGAAAACCAGCCTTCATCACCTGCGTCAGCGCTCCCTCAGTGTAGGAGATTGCAGACGTGTCTGGAGGATCTTACTTCCAGGATCAAAGGTGAGGGAGTAGAACAGGGCAAAGCTTTGCCCTTTCTCCCAAAAGCTCTACCAGTGGGTAAATTTCCCATGCTGAGCAAGCCGAAGGTTTTTCAACCTCATTCGTATGAGGTACAAGAGCCTCTGCTTCTCATTGAGCCGCCTCCTATTAATCCCTCATTCCGGGAAGTAGTGAAGCAGGGTAGCGCCCTTCCTACTTCTCACTTAGTCTCCTTTCAGACTCTTGAGGGATGGGAGCGTCTGGCAAGAGCGGGCATTCAGACAGTCTCTCATTCAGAACTGTTTCTGTGCGGCGTTCTGTCTACTCTTTCGGAGCCTCCTTCCGATGAAAGGCTGCGAGAGGTTACCAAGTATCTCCAGGTGCTGGCCACTGCCCAGTCCCACACTTTGGAGATACTCACCAGACTTGCAGCTGGACCCACACTCGCTAGGAGGGATGCGTATTTGGCTAGATCTTGTCTAGATGAGTCTGTCAAATCCTCACTGCGAGTGCAGCCCATTGAGTCCAAGACTCTCTTTGGTCCGCAATTACAAGGCACAGTTCAGTCTTACAAGGACGATATTGCGCACAAGTCATTGCAGAGGGTAGCTGCTTCGCCTGTACCTAAGCCAAAGGTGTCTAAGCCCAAGGTTAAGCCTTTTGTTCACCCAGTGGCTAAGGTATCTTCCGTCACACTGCCCACCGGCAGTGCCCCTCCTTCTTTGCCAAATCTGGTCATTACTAAGCCTGCTTTTAAGAAGAAGGCTGGCCAGCAAGCGAAGAGGGCGGAAGGTAGTCAGAGATAGGGATGCCCACTCCGTCTCCCAGGCCTCAGTGCAACCTTTGACCATACAACATGGCATCAGGTTGCCCATTCCAAAACCGGAAATTCCCACTGGTGGAAGACTTCGGTTTTTCTCCAAGGCCTGGGAGGAAATAACTTCGGATGCTTGGACACGTTCAGTAATCCGGAGTAATCAGTTTCGTGTCCTCCCCAGACTTCGAAGACTACCCCTCAGTCAAATGCGAACCATCCCGTCGAACCAGGAGAAGCTTCGGGTTCTCCAGAACGAGATAAAGGCCATGCTTCAGAAACAAGCCATAGAACGGGTGACCGATCGGCACAACCCGTCAGGCTTTTTCAGCAGGCTTTTTCTTGTTCGCAAGAAGACGGGAGGTTGGAGACCCATTATCGACCTTTCCCACTTGAACAGGTCGATAGTGTCCCCACATTTCAAGATGGAGACTTTAGACAAGGTCAGACTGTCTCTGAATCAGGGGGACTGGGTCACGTCTTTGGACCTGAAGGATGCATACTTCCACATAGCTATCCATCCCAGGTCCAGACGCTACCTTCGATTCGCGTTTCAGGGGTAGTGTATCAGTTTCGGGCGCTCCCATTCGGCCTTTGTGCGGCTCCTTATGTCTTCACTCGAGTAGTGAAAGCCATGCTCCGCTTTATACATCAGCGGGGTATTCGCCTACACGCTTATCTGGACGATTGGCTTCAGCCAGCCAATTCCAAGGAATTGGCCAGAACCCACATGCGTATAGTTCTAACACATACTCTTCGCATGGGGTTCATTCCCAATTGGGAAAAATCAGAGCTGGACCCAACACAGGTATTTGTGTTCCTAGGAGCTCGGTGCAACCTGTCTCAGGGGTTAATAGGGCCGTCTTCGGATCGTATTACACAGATCCGAGGTTCGATAATATCCATGCAACAAGCACGTGTTGCTTCAGCAAGGACATTACACGGTCTGCTAGGCCAGATGGAGTCGATGTCGCGGCTTCTGCCTCAGGGCCGTGGGCGAAAACGCCTCCTGCAATGGGAGACCAAGTTCCGGTGGTCACAGGAGTCGGACTCATGGGACCGAACCATTGTATTAGGTCCGTGGTTCCGGGATGCGGTCTCTCAGTGGCTGGATCCGGAGTTTCTGTACTCCATGGTCCCCCTCCACCCACCAGTTCCGGACATCCATCTGTTTACGGATGCCAGCCTCACCGGTTGGGGAGCCCACCTGGAAGACCAGGTGGCGTCCGGAAAGTGGTCGATGTATTGGCGCCATTGCCATATCAATACTCTCGAGCTACGAGCAGTGTTTCTGGCACTGAAACAGTTTGTCAGAGTGGTGGAAGGCCGTCGTGTCCTTGTAGCAACGGACAATACCACGGTGGCGTCATATCTGAACAAGGAGGGGGGCTCACGGTCCAGGAAACTTTGTCTTCTGTCGATAAAGATCTTGACCTGGTGTGCCAAGCACTCTGTCACGCTGAGAGCTCGTTTCCTTCCGGGGAAACTGAATATTCTAGCGGACAGTCTCTCGCGCGAGGGCGGGATAGTGCATACGGAATGGACTCTGCATGCAGGCGTTCTCAACGTTTTCAGTTGCTTGGGGACACCGCATGTCGACCTGTTCGCCACCAGGTTGAATCACCAACTGCCGACATATGTCTCCCCAGTTCCCGACTGCTTGGCTCTAGGGGTAGACTCTCTGAGCATGGCATGGGAGGGAATGCACGCTTACGCATTTCCCCCATTTCCGCTGCTGTCTCGGGTGATACTCAAGATCAGCAAAGAGTGTGGCTGGTGTTGTTGGTTGCTCCACTTTGGCCGGGCCAGCCGTGGTTCAGTCTTCTGTTGTCACTTCTGGTGGACATTCCCATCTGCCTTCCACACAGGTGCGACCTACTGTGCCAACCTCGGTCTCGGCTGTACCATGCCAATCCGAATATGCTCCATCTGCACGCATTCGTACTATGCAACGATGCATGCAAGAGAAGGGTTTTTCTGAACAGGTTGCCAAGCGAGTCTGTTCATCTAAACGCACCTCCACCAACTCGGTATATGGATATCGGTGGAAAGTGTGGCTGGATTGGTGTGTCGGAAGGCAAGTGGATCCCTTCAGTCCTTCAGTAAACTTCTTGCTGAATTTCTGATATTCCTCTTTGAGGTGAAGAAGCTTTCGCCAGTAGCAATTAAAGGCTATAGATCTACTATTGCTACTACGCTTCAGCATTTCTCGGACATTGACTACAGTAACCAGCCTGTTATATCCAATGTTATCAGGAGTTTGGAACTAGAGAGACCTAAAGTATCTTCTCCGGTTCCGAAATGGAATCTTCCATTGGTGCTGGATGTCTTGTCCAAACATCCCTTTGAACCTTTAACTTCATGTTCGTTAAAGTTTCTTACCTATAAGACAGTATTTCTTATTGCCTTAGCGTCTGGTCGCAGGCGGAGTGAGATTCACGCATTAACAGCGGACGAAGCTTGTGTTAATTTCACACATGACGAGTCGGCTGTTGAGTTGCATACCTATCCGGGGTTTCTTGCAAAGAATCAACTTCCGTCTGTTGCACACACCTCTATTACTATTCCGGCCCTTCCTCGTGAGACAGAGACAGACGACAGTGCCATTCAGCTTTGTCCTGTCAGAACCCTCAAAGCCTATCTTAGGAGGGTGTCTCACATCCGGTAGGGTCGCCATAGACCCTTCATCTCCTTTCGTCATAGCTGGACAAAGGAGGTGTCAGCGTCTACAATTTCCCGTTGGATTGTAGAGACCATTAAATTGGCTTACAATCTCTCCGGGGAGCAGGAGTCGTGTCCTGACCATGTCAGTGCCCATGAAGTTAGGGCTCTGTCTACGTCATGGGCATGGCTCAATAATGTCCCCTTAGATAAGGTACTAAGGGCTGGTTATTGGAGTTCAGAGAGCTCGTTTATACGTTTTTATTTACGGAACACTCTACCACATGCACGTGGTTTGTTTGCCTTGGGTCCCTTAGTGGTTGCCCAGTCGGTTCTCACCTCTCGGTCAGTTTCGTCCGCGTTAGGTGCGTGTTCTCTGTTTTTACCGTTTTTTGCCATTATTGTGGTAATTTCGCGTACATATATGTATAATGCAGCCTAACACTATGTGCTTCAGCTTTCTTTGTTTGTATTTACGTTCGTCGTTCGGTCGTACGTTACGCATACAAACTATTATTTTAACTTTGGCTGAGCCAAGGGACTTACGTCCTAGGTGATGTTCTGGCTCCTTGCACCGTCTGGTTATAACTGGAAGTACGTTAATTGACCAGTCGTCCGGGGCCTTCACGCTATAAGCCCTGTTGATGACCGTTCGCTGACGTTTAGCGGGTGAGTTTATAGTTCCTATATCACGCTATTCAGCTGTGTAGGTTCGTTTCTTGTCCGTATTTTCGTATCCCACCTCCATTCAGTTATAGTCAGCACTGGTTATGGTGATATCTGGTTGATATGTCAGATCTTTAAAATTGTGTTTTAACACGTAATTTTTTATATCTGTAAATATACAAACCAGATATCACCATAACATTTTTTATTACCCTACCCACCTCCCCGCTCAGTCCGCCACTGCGTCCATGTCTTAAACATGACCCTCGAAAGAGGAAGTTGATCTGGGTCCTACAAGCGCTTGCTTGCAGTTCCGATCACGTGGTGTTTATTTACAAGATGGCGGACTTGGTGATGGAAACGAATTGTTTATCGGTCAGAGGAGGGTTTATTAGCAAATTTTCGGTATATCTGTTGGGCAAGCGAGTTGCTAGCACTGGTTATGGTGATATCTGGTTTGTATATTTACAGATATAAAAATTACGTGTTAAAACACAATTTTAAAGATTAAGAGCACAATGGATTGAAGAAAAACCCACAACTTTTTTTTGTAACTTAGAATCACATAACTTTATCAGTAAATGCATTCAACAACTAGTAAGAGAGAACGGGGATAATGTTACGGATCAGTTTGAAATTCTAGAAGAAGCTAAGCTATTTTACGAAACACTATATTCAGAAAAATATACAGAAAAGGACTTTGATCTAAATGCTGAACTAAACTTTCCAAATATCCCAAAACTAACCACAGAAGAAGCACATAAGTTAGATGGTATGCTGACCTACATTGAATTGACACAGCAACTAAAAAGTATGAAAAAGAATAAGAGTCCAGGATCAGACGGATTTAGTGCAGATTTGTTCAAAGTCTTCTGGAAAGACTTAGGCCATTTTGTTGTAAGAGCTATAAATTGCGGTTACTGTCATGATAAACTATCCACAACACAAACTGAAGGAATAATTACATGCCTACCCAAAGGAAATAAAAGCAGATTTCATATGAAAAACTATCGACCTATTTCATTATTGAATAGTGTATAAATTAGCTTCAGGTGCAATCGCAAATGGAATAAAAGGGGTGCTAAATACATTAATTCATAATGATCAGACAGGTTTTGTAGCAGGCCGTTATATGGGAGAAAATACATGACTGATTTATGATATACTACAGTACACAGAAGATAATGATATACCAGGGTTACTATTGCTTATTGATTTTGAAAAAGCATTTGACTCTACTTCATGGAATTTCATCAGGAACACACTACCGTATTCTTGCGATTATAAGACGCATTTTTTGTACTCAGATTTGTATCTCAGAAAGCCCCTGCGTCTTATAAATACATGTAGATACATGAGCATTTTTTTCCACCCGAAATATTGACATAAACGACCAAAAATAAAATGCGTTCCTATATTTGTTGTTGTTGTTAGTCTTTGGGGTAAAATCCGGTATTGGAATATTGGTTTCGTATTCTAAACAGTTCGCGCCTTTACTCGCGCCTTACTCGTTCCGGCCATGTGTCACATTCGGTACACATTTTCTATACCGAATGCGAACAGTGTATACCAAGATCAGATCCGGTCGACATTTTCTCTGCGAATCACAATCTTGCCTCTATCATTTTAATTATCTTTTGAAAACATTTACCGGTCCCATATCGGTCGGTGTCATTTTGCCGTGAAAAATATTGCATGACGCCATTAACGGTAAATCCCAATATGCATAATGCAATTCCACGAAAGTTATAAAACTCCATCATTAGTTTCGAAACTGTGTGTTTACAAGATGCTGATGAAAGTGGCAAGCCTAAGTCAGCTGGCCGACATCAAACACACCGCGTGTCAAGATTTACAACACAAAGCCATATCAAATATCAACACACGCGGTTGCTGACGTCCATTTCGTATTCGTCACTAAACTGGTACCCTGTCTAATGCGTTCCAGTGAAACAATACTACCGAGAACCAGACCCTATTTATGACACGGCAAACGTGTTTATGTGAATTGGGTCTTTATCTCTGACAAATCCCGGCTTATTGCATTAGCGGCCAGACCAGGCGGTGGATTCGCGTAGTCTGCACATGGTTTACAATGTTCGCCAATCTCTATTTAAAAAATTATAATTACGTCAGCGGACATTGCAAATTCGTCATAGCTATAGGCTGCTTTCAGCGTCATTTACGGAAGATACAACTGATTTTGAAATATTACATACTGTAGGTGAAAGTTGTGTGTTGCTTTGTGGAAAAAAATCGATAACACCCAACCGTGTCAACAGGTGCTATTATCTTATGTCATCATTCAGTACGAGCTGTAAACTGTGTGACCTTTAGGCCATGTTTTGAAATTGCACTGATTGGTCAACACGCTTTTTGATGTGTGCCGCAGATGTGGCGAACGTGTGGCTTTCATCCTTGCATCATGGGGGCAATCAGTAACCCATTTCATGCTGAGGATACGCTTATGTTTGCGGAAAATCCTAAATATTTTCCTTCTATGCAATCAGAAGTCTATGCCGCGATCACCATTTAAACCGTTTCGTCGAGACGGTTCAAATGAGTGGTGACAACCTATACTTTCAGTGAGAAATAACAAAATAAAAATAAAATTATTTAATAAATTTCATATCCGTGAATGTGTATTCAGAAAGGAACGGGTTAAAAAACACTGGATTATACGCACGCAGATCTGTCGCCATATTTCGCGATATTGATTTCGGAAATAGTTTCCGTAAATGGTGTTGAAAAGAGGTAATAATTAACAATATAATACCACTTTCGGCAGCAATATGATCGCAAATATAACACGATTTATGACAATAGTCTGTTCCACATTTAACACGATTTTGATATACAAATAGGCAAACAAATCGGGAGCCAATGCACAAACGTGTACTAACCGAGCACATGTTATAGTGAAGCGTGTACTACCAGAGTTCACGGTGTAATTGAAGATATAGAAAACGGTGAAATACGGACCGGGTAATCACGGACATAGAGTCGGCAAATTACGGACATAGCAAACTATGATGGGGAAAATACAGACAAAAACGTCCAAGGTACGAATAAAAAAAACAATGTGGGGGAATAAATAACAACAACAACTTGGCGACTTTTTTTCATTTTTTTGTTTCATTTTGTTAGGAAAATTGGGTGCGTCTTATAATCTCATGTAGACATTTTCCCCCAGATTTTGGACTGAAAATAGGGGTGCGTCTTATGCACTCTTGCGACCTATAATCGCAAGAATACGGTATCTTTTTTCCAATTTGGGAACTCATTAAGAAAATGGGTAGATGTCTTATACAGAAACTTTAAACTAGCGGTACTTCAGTGTGGCCACCTCTCTTCATTTTTTAATGTCGGTCGTGGGTGTAGACAAGGAGATCCTCTATCACCTTATATATTCATTCTATGGATCGGTAAAAAGAAATTCAGCTCTGACACAATTAAAACAAAATTTAAAATAGCCTGGGGACAAACTGACTTCAAACTTTTGGGCATATATTTCCATGTTGATTTAAATACTAGATGGCCGCAGCCTCCATGTCGCGCCTTGGGGCGAGGCATGGACACTCAAAAAAGAGATATAGCAGACGGAAAAACTTTAACCAAACAACTTTAACCGGACACACGTACGTACGTACGTACGTACGTACGTACGTACGCGCCAAAGTGCCGACTATATCGCGCTTTACGCAAGCGGTCGCGACAAAAACTTTAACCAAAAACTTTCACCAAAAACTTCAGGGGCCGCACGGGTGGGAGGTAGAATGAAAATATGGATGATGATAAACAGGCATGTGAAGGTTCAAGGTAATAGGCAAACAGGTGCATAGATATAGTACATGAAAAAACTTTAACCAACAACTTTAACCAAAAACATTTGATCTTGACATTGGGCATAGGGACCGCACAGGTGGGGGTAGAATGAAAATATGGATGATGATAAACACCCATGTGAAGTTTCAAGGTAATGGGCGAAGCAGTTGCAGAGATATAGTATAACGAAAAACTTTAACCAAAAAATGGTAACCAAAAACTTCAAAGTAATTTGACCTTGACATTGGGCACAGGGGCCGCACGGGAGGGGGGTAGAATGAAAATATAGATGATGATAAACACCCATGTCAAGTTTCAAGGTAATGGGCAAAGCAGTTGCAGAGATATAGTATAACGAAAAACTTTAACCAAAAAACTTTAACCAAAAACTTTAACCAAAAACTTTAACCGGACACGCGTACGCCAAAGTGCCGACTATATCGCGCTTTCCGCAAGTGGGCGCGACAAAAATGATGTACCTTAACTTTAACCCGAAAATAATCAAACTTCAAAAATCAATTAACCACTGGAAATGTAGAATACTTACACCATTAGGTAGACTTAGAGTAATTAAAACCTTATTAGTACCAACATTAAACCACATGTTCATATCATTACCGAACCCAAACGACAAAATCCTAAAGAAAATAAATAGTATGTTATATGAGTTCTTATGGCTAGGCCCTGCAAGAATTAAAAGTTCAGTAGTTACAAAAACCTATATAGAAGGAGGACTAAGAATGATAAATCTTTCCGCATTTGTTAAATCATTAAAACTAAGTTGGATGAGAAGGATAATAGTGGTGAACAATGGCAAATGGATATATACTAAACAAATATGTTGATGTTGGGCGATTATTTTCCATGGGAACAAAATATATTGAAGAAAAGTATGTAAACAATAATCCATTTTGGAAAGATGTTTTTAGAGCATATACAGAATTAAACTCAAAAACAGATTTAACAAACCAAGATAATTTATTAGCCAACAGTCTTTTTTACAACACAAACATCAAAATGGGTGGCACAACAATTTATTTCAAAAATTGATATGAAAAAGGAATTCGATTCATAAATGACATGTTAGATGGAGACAATAAGATTTTTACATTGGAACAGTTTAAACAGAATACAGGCATAAACATTAATTATCTTCATTACCACGGTCTGGCTTCTTCATTATCACTATTCCAAAAACATCAAATATTAATAACACAAAAGTTAGAACAACCTATCATACCAGCACCTTTGAGAACAAGCACCTTTGAGAACAATTATAAGATCATGCAAGGGGTCTAAGGACATGTATACTAAACCAAAAACACAGAAACACCTACCGGCAAACAAAAATGGAATGCTATATACGAATTTAGTGCAAACAATTGGAAATACCGTATATATACCAAGAACAATTTAGAACTACTAAAAGTACAAGGTTAAGATGGTTACAAGTTGGAACAAGAAACGAGGCAAAGCCACGAAGGCCATGTTTTTTCCAAGCATGGACACTTGGATAACATAATTATACCCACTTTTTGTAGACTAGATGGCCGTGGCCTGCATGTCGCGCCTTGGGGCAAGGCATGGACACTAAAAAAATAGATATAGTAGATGGAAAAACTTTAACGAAAAAACTTTAACCGGACACACGGACGTACGGACGGACGGACGGACGTATGCCAAAATGCCGACGATATCGCGCTTTCCGCAAGCGGGTGCGACAATGATGATAAGATGATAAACACCCATGTGAAGTATCAAGGTAATGGGTGAAGCAGTTGCAGAGATATAGTACACGAAAAAACTTTAACAAATAAATTCAAAGTAATTTGACCTTGACATTGCGCACAGGGGCCGCACAGTTTGGGGTTAGAATGAAAATATGGACGATGATAAACACCCATGTGAAGTTTCAAGGTAATGGGCGAAGCAGTTGCAGAGATATAGTATAACGAAAAAGTTTTAACCAAAAAATTTAACCAGACGTACGTTAAAAAGTTAACGTTCAAAATGGCTAAGTCAATTACGTAGAAATAATAGGTGAAGGTAACAAAATGGTCACATGTTGATAGTTGTATGTGGTAGGCACCCCTTGGTTATGAAGCTGTGAAAATTTGGTGGTCCTAGGTGGTACAGTACCAAAGAAATGGACGTAAACACGAAAACGTAACATTGTAAACGCGAAAACTTAACATTGAAAATGGCTAAGTCGACTGCGCGGAAAAAATGGGTCAAGTTAAAAACAAGAAACGAGGCAAAGCCACGAAGGCCAGGTTTTTTCCAAGCATAGAAACTTGGATAACATAATTATACCCACTTTTTGTAGACTAGATGGCCGTGGCCTGCATGTCGCGCCTTGGGGCGAGGCATGGACACTAAAAAAATAGATATAGTAGATGGAAAAACTTTAACCAAAAAACTTTAACCGGACGAACGGACGGACGTATGTCAAAATGCTGACCATATCGCGCTTTCCGCAAGCAGGTGTGACAATGATGATAAACACCCATGTGAAGTATCAAGGTATTGGGTGAAGCAGTTGCAGAGATATAGTACACGAAAAAAAAATTTAACAAAAAAATTCAAAGTAATTTAAACTTGACATAGGGCACAGGATCGCGCTTTCCGCAAGCAGGTACGACAATGATGATAAACACCCATGTGAAGTATCAAGGTATTGGGTGAAGCAGTTGCAGAGATATAGTACACGAAAAAAATTTAACAAAAAAAATTCAAAGTAATTTGACCTTGACATTGGGCACAGGATCACGCTTTCCGCAAGCAGGTGCAACAATGATGATAAACACCCATGTGAAGTATCAAGGTATTGGGTGAAGCAGTTCCAGAGATATAGTACACGAAAAAACTTTAACAAAAAAATTCAAAGTAATTGGACCTTGACATTGGGCACAGGATCGCGCTTTCCGCAAGCAGGTGCGACAATGATGATAAGCACCCATGTGAAGTATCAAGGTATTGGGTGAAGCAGTTGCAGATATAGTACGCGAAAAAACTTTAACAAAAAAATTCAAAGTAATTTGACCTTGACATTGGGCACAGGATCGCGCTTTCCGCAAGCAGGTGCGACAATGATGATCACAGCCCATGTGAAGTATCAAGGTATTGGGTGAAGCAGTTGCAGAGATATAGTACAAGAAAAAAAATTTAACAAAAAAATTCAAAAGTAATTTGACCTGACATTGGGCACAGGATCGCGCTTTCCGCAAGCAGGTGCGACAATGATGATAAACCCACCCTGTGAAGTATCAAGGTATTGGGTGAAGCAGTTGCAGAGATATAGTACACGAAAAAACTTTAACAAAAAAATTCAAAAGTAATTTGACCTTGACATTGGGCACAGGGGCCGCACGGTTGGGGGTTAGAATGAAAATATGGATGATGAGTAAACACCCATGTGAAGTTTCAAGGTAATGGGCGAAGCAGTTGCAGAGATATAGTATAACGAAAAAGTTTTAACCAAAAAACTCTAACCAGACGTACGTTAAAAAGTTAACGTTGAAAATGGCTAAGTCAATTACGTAAAAATAATAGGTGAAGGTAAAAAAATGGTCACATGTTGGATAGTTGTATGTGGTAGGCACCCCTTGGTTATGAAGCTGTGAAAGTTTGGTGGTCCTAGGTGGTACAGTACCAAAGAAATGGACTTAAACACGAAAACTTAACATTGTAAACGCGAAAACTTAACATTGAAAATGGCTAAGTCGACTGCGCGGAAAAAATGGGTGAAGTTAAAAAAAAAAATAACATGTTGGATAGTGATATGTGGTGGGTACCCCTTGATTATGAAGCTGTGAAAGTTTGGTGGTCCTAGGTGGTACAGTACCAAAGGAAATGACTTAAACACGAAAACTTAACATTGTCAAACGCTGAACTTAAAAAAAAAAGAACATTGATTGGATAGTCGAAGCTGCGGCGAAAAAAGAAATGGTGAATTGTAAAAAAAAAAGTTAACAGTTGGATAAGTGATATGTGAAGGTGGGTACGGGCACCCTTGATTATGAAGCTGTGAAAGTTTGGTGGTCCTAGGTGGTACAGTACAAAGAAACTCACGAAAACTTAACATTGATTGTGGACCGCCCGCCGCCCGCACCCACTTCCCGCCAAACCCGCCGCACCCGCCCGCCCGGAAAACTTTCGCCAATCCAATTAGCCTGATCAAACTGGCTAAAAAAAGATTATGGATGTGATATGTGCACCCCTTGATTGAACTGAAAAGTTTGGTGGTCTAGGTGTACACCAAAGAAATGACTTACACACGAAATTAAAACGCGGAAAAATTAACATTGAAAATGGCTAAGTCTGCGTGGAAAAAATGGGTGAAGTAAAAAAAAAGTAACATGTTGGATAGTGATATGTGGTGGGCACCCCTTGATTATGAAGCTGTGAAAATTTGGTGGCCTAGGTGGTACAGTAACAAAGAAATGGACTCAAACACGAAAACTTAACATTGATTGTGGACGCCGCCGCCCGCCCGCCCGCCGCCCACCCGCCCCCCGCCCGCCCGCCCCCCGGCCCGGCTTTCGCCAATCCAATTAGCCTGGATCCAACCTGGCTAGCATTATGGTTGATATGTGGTGGGCACCTTGTTTGAAGGCGTGAAGTTTGGGGTCCTAGGTGCAGTACCAAAGATGGACTTAAACAGACTTAACATTGAAAACGCGACCTTAACATTGAAAATGGCAATCGATGCAATGGGTGAATAGGTAGTTGCTGATTAAGGGTCACTTGATTAATTTAGTGTAAAATTTGGTGGCTAGGTCAGTAAAGATGGACCAAATCACGAAAACTTAACATTTTGTACGCCGCCCCCGCACGCCCGACCCGGCTTTCGCCAACCAATAGCCTGGTTCACCTGGCAATAAAAATATAATATATAGTGCAAATCCTTCTTATACAAGATGGACTGTTAATCAATTTTGTAATCTATAGTCGGATACAGAAAACCATTCAATGTTTTGGCAGTTTCCCAAAAACAGAAAAATTGCTAACTAATTTGACAGAATTGCTAAGAAATAACTAGAAATGGATGCTTGTCGACAAGCGCATGTGTATCCCCCTCCCCAGATACACAAGTAGTTTGAAACAAGAAACGAGGCAAAGCCACGAAGGCCAGGTTTTTTCCAAGCATAGACACTTGGATAACATAATTATACCCACTTTTTGTAGACTAGATGGCCGTGGCCTGCATGTCGCGCCTTGGGGCGAGGCATGGACACTAAAAAAATAGATATAGTAGATGGAAAAACTTTAAGGAAAAAACTTTAATCGGATACACGGACGTACGGACGGACGGACGTATGCCAAAATGCCGACGATATCGCGCTTTCCGCAAGCAGGTGCGACAATGATGATAAACACCCATGTGAAGTATCAAGGTAATGGATGAAACAGTTGCAGAGATATAGTACACGAAAAAACTTTAACAAAAAAATTCAAAGTTTGACCTTGACATTGGGCACAGGGGCCGCACGGTTGGGGGTTAGAATGAAAATATGGATGATGATAAACACCCATGTGAAGTTTCAAGGTAATGGGCAAAGCAGTTGCAGAGATATAGTACAACGAAAAAGTTTTAACCAAAAAACTTTAACCGGACGTACGTTAAAAAGTTAACGTTGAAAATGACTACCGGTAAGTCAATTACGTAGAAATAATAGGTGAAGGTAAAAAAATGGTCACATGTTGATAGTTGTATGTGGTAGGCACCCCTTGGTTATGAAGCTGTGCAATTTGGTGGTCCTAGGTGGTACAGTACCAAAGAAATGGACGTAAACACGAAAACGTAACATTGTAAACGCGAAAACTTAACATTGAAAATGGCTAAGTCAACTGCGCGGAAAAAATGGGTCAAGTTAAAAAAAAAGTAACATGTTGGATAGTGATATGTGGTGGGCACCCCTTCGATTATGAAGCTGTGAAAGTTTGTGGTCCTAGGTGCTACAGTAACAAAGAATGGACTCAAAACACGAAAACTTAACATTGATTGTGGACGCCGCCGCCCAACAGCCCTAACCCCCCGCCCACCCGCCCGCCCGCCGCGCCCGCCCGGCTTTCGCCAATCCAATAGCCTGGATTTTTTTCCAAAAAACCTGGCTAAAAAGGGTGTTCGAGTTATGCTCCGGAGACAAAATCAGTGACGGAAAAACAAAGGGAGATAACTAAAAAATTAGTGATGCAAGAGTTGTCATTCTTGCGTGACACATCTTTAGGGTCGTGGTCTATGCATGTGTGAAGTTTCATGAAAATATTCCAAAGGGTGTTCGAGTTATGCTCCGGACACGAAATAAGTGCACGAAACAACAAAGGGAGATAACTAAGAAATTAACGACGCAAGAGTTGTCATTCTTACGTGCGACACACCTTTACACACCTTTGGGTCGTCTTCTATGCATGTGTGAAGTTTAATAAACTAGCAAATGTGTTCATAGAACACGGATGTCCCACATACCGCTTTGATAATAAATGAGGCCAAATTCCAAGTCAAAATTTTCTTTTACCTGAGCGTTAAAGTTTTTGAAGCACCAAGTATGTGACCTTGACCCTGGGCTTGGCGGTGGCAGAACGAACGTGGATTTGGCACAGGGCGGTAGAGGACCATTAGCGCAATGCATATATGAAATATGAAGCTGATCCGTGAAAGAAAACAGAAATTATAAGATATTTACCCGAGCGTTAAAGTTTTTGAAGCACTAAGTATGGATTTGGCACAGGGCGGTAGAGGACCATTAGAGCAATGTGTATATGAAATATGGAGGAGATCAGTCGAAGGATGAAGAAATTATGAGACATTTACCCGAGTGTTAAAGTTTTGTGACGGACGGACGGGACGACGGGAGGACGGGACGCACGTTCCTACGAATGAATACTTGTTGGGTTTTTACTCTATAAAAATACCCAACAAGAGTACCCAACACTATCCTAACCCTACCCAATAAGATCCCCGTACGCTTACAACAAGTACCCATTCGTGTGTGCGGACGGACGGACAAGGGTAACACTAAATGCCCCCTCCACTATCGTGGTGGTGCATAAAAATATTCCAAAGGGTGTTCGAGTTATGCTCTGGATACAAAATCAGAGTACGAAACAACAAAGGGAGATAAGTAAACAAGAATTCCGCGGAATCAAATGCCACGCCTTGTCCCGCCTTGACCTCGAGCCTGGGCCCGAAAGCAATTTTCACTGGCCCGAACATATTATACAATTATTGACTAGTGAGCCATAGAATATCAGATTATATTCTATGGCTCACTAGTCAATAATTGTTTTATTATATGATAATAGTCTGTATATAGCACTTACGACCTTATGCTACTAGACAAAAAATTGAAAATGAATTGGAAAAAAAAAATGAAAAAATAAAATGGAAAAAAAAAAGTTTAAAAATTAAAAATAATAATGCTTGCTACTGGAGCCCAGAATTTTTGTTTAATAGTCCTATATTTATCTACATATATCTGCACAGGTCCACATAATGCCACAATATTTTCAACACAGTTTACGGAAATGTAATATACAAAAAAAAATAAAAAAAATAATGCTCGCTACTGGAGCCCAGAATTTTTGTTAATAGTCCTATATTTATCTACATATATCTGCACAGGTCCACATACTGCCACAATATTGTCAACACAGTTTACGGAAATGTAATAATGTACCTGTATAAATTACCTGTAATAAGTTTGTGAACAGTTAAACAAGAGTTGTAGGAGAACAGCATAGCTCGACTACGAGGGTTGTCGATGTACACATAGCTTGACAAAGAAGGTGGCTGCGGCCTGCATAAAAACCTTAACCAAGGTTGACTAAAAAACTTAACCAAGGGAAATTAAGTAAGTAATTCAAGGTTAAATGTAGGTCAATGACAGATATAGGTCAGGGGTTATTGATGTACATCACTAGGAGATGAAGTTTTCCAAGTATGGTTGCTGTAGGCCCAGGAGTATTCCATATACAAGCTTGACTAAAAACCTTAACCAAGGGGAAATAACTAAGTAACCCAAGGATAAAAGTAGGTCAAGGTGAAATATAGGTCAGGGATTATTGATGTACATCACTAGGAGATGAAGTTGTCCAAGTATGGTTGAAGTAGGCCCAGTAGTATTCCATATAGAAGCTGGACTATAAACATTAACCAAGTAATTCAAGGTTAAATGTAGGTGAAGGTAAAATATAGGTCAGGGGTTATTGATGTACATCCATATGAGAAAAAGATATCCAAGTATGGTGTCTGTATGCACAATAGTATTCCATATACAAGCTTGACTAAAACCCTTAACCAAGGTTGACTAAAAACCTTAACAAGGGGGATTAACTAATTAATTAAAGGTTAAATGTAGGCCAATGCCAAATATAGGTCAGGGGTTGTTGATGTACATCACTAGGAGATGAAGTTGTCCAAGTATGGTTGGTGTAGGGCCAGGAGTATTCCATCTACAAGGTTGACTAAAAACCTTAACCAAAGAGAATTAACTAAGTATTTGAAGAGGAAATGTAGGTGAAGGTCAAATATAGATCAGGGGTTATTGATGTACATCCCTATGAGAAAAGGTTGTCCAAGTATGGTATCTGTATGCACAATAGTATTCCATGTACAAGCTTGAGGCTTGAGTAAAAACCTTAACCAAGGTTGACTAAAAGCCTTAACCAAGGTGACTTAAGTAAGTAATTGAAGAGGAAATATAGGTCAAGGTGAAATATATATCAGGGGTTGTTGATGTGCATCACTAGGAGATGAAGTTGTCCAAGTATGGTGGGTGTAGGGCCAGTAGTATTCCATATACAAGCTTGACTAAAAACCTTAACCAAGGGGAATTAACTAAGTAATTCAAGAGGAAATGTAGGTCAAGGTCAAATATAGATCAGGGGTTATTGAAGTACATCGCTATGAGAAAAGTGCCAAGTATGGTGTCTGTATGCACAATAGTATTCCATGTAAAAAGCTTGACTAAAACCTTAACCAAGGTTGACTAAAAACCTTAACCAAGGGGAATTAACTAAGTAATTCAAGGTTAAATGTAGGTCAAAGTCAAATATAGGTCAGGGGTTGTTGATGTACATCAGTACATCACTAGGAGATAAAGTTGTACCAAGTATGGTGGTGTACGGGCCAGGAGTATTCCATCTACAAGCTTGACTAAAACCTTAACCAAAGAGAATTAACTAAGTAATTCAAGAGGAAATGTAGGTCAAAGTCAAATGTAGGTCAAGGTCAAATATAGATCAAGGGTTATTGATGTACATCCCTAGGAGATAAAGTTGTCCAAGTATGGTGGGTGTAGGGCCAGGAGTATTCCATATACAAGCTTGACTAAAAACCTTAACCAAGGAGAATTAACTAAGTAATTGAAGAGGAAATGTAGGTCAAGGTCAAACAGGGTTCATACAGCCATGTCAAAATGAAATTCAAGGACTTTTCAAGGAGTTTTCAAGGAGTATTTATTCATGTTCAAGGAGTGAAGTTATACCAAGTTACACTAAGTTTTGACTCAACGGTGCGGTGTTATGGTAACCATATCCCCCTCTAATTGTATTCAGCATTGTGCAATAGCTTTGAAATGGTAAAAATGGATAAAAAATGGTAAAAAACATGAAACAGCTAACCAAAAATAATATCATTTACAAAATATGCGCTTGCACTATCAATTTTGGACAATTCAAGCGCAGTCTTGGACAAATCAAGGAGTTTTTCTCAAAATTTAAGGACTTTTTAAGGACAAAACCCACCAAAATCAAATTCAAGGAGTTTTCAAGGACTCAACCAAAATTCAAGGACTTTTCAAGGCTTGTGGGAACCCTGTCAAATATAGATCAGGGGTTATTGATGTACATCCCTATGAGAAAAGGTTGTCCAAGTATGGTGTCTGTATGCACAATAGTATTCCATGTACAAGCTTGACTAAAAACCTTAACCAAGGTTGACTAAAGACCTTAACCAAGGGGAATTAACTAGGTAATTCAAGGTTAAATGTAGGTCAAGGTCAAATATAGGTCAGGGGTTGTTGATGTACATCACTAGGAGATAAAGTTGTCCAAGTATGGTTGGTGTAGGGCCAGGAGTATTCCATCTACAAGGTTGACTAAAAACCTTAACCAAGGGGAATTAACTAAGTAATTCAAGAGGAAATGTAGGTCAAGGTCAAATATAGATCAGGCGTTATTGATGTACATCACTATGAGAAAAGGTTGTCCAAGTATGGTGTCTGTATGCACAATAGTATTCCATGTAGAAACCTTGACTAAAAACCTTAACCAAGGTTGACTAAAAACCGTAACCAATGGGAATTAAGAATGGGAATTAACTAAGTAATTCAAGGTTAAATGTAGGTCAAAGTCAAATATAGGTCAGGGGTTGTTGATGTACATCACTAGGAGATAACGTTGTCCAAGTATGGTTGGTGTAGGGCCAGGAGTATTCCATCTACAATCTTGACTAAAAACGTTAACGAAAGAGAATTAACTAAGTAATTCAAGATGAAATGTAGGTCAAGGTCAAATGTAGGTCAAGGTCAAATATAAATCAAGGGTTATTGATGTACATCCCCAGGAGATGAAGTTGTCCAAGTATGGTGGGTGTAGGGCCAGGATTATTACATATACAAGCTTGACTGAAAACCTTAACAAAGGAGAATTAACTAAGTAATTCAAGAGGAAATGTAGGTCAAGGTCAATTATAGATCAGGGGTTATTGATGTACATCCCTATGAGAAAAGGTTGTCCAAGTATGGTGTCTGTATGCACAATAGTATTCCATGTACAAGCTTGACTAAAAACCTTAACCAAGGTTGACTAAAAACCTTAACCAAGGGGAATTAACTAGGTAATTCAAGGTTAAATGTAGGTCAAGGTCAAATATAGGTCAGGGGCTGTTGATGTACATCACTAGGAGATAAAGTTGTCCAAGTATGGTTGGTGTAGGGCCAGGAGTATTCCATCTACAAGCTTGACTAAAAACCTTAACCAAGGTGAATTAACTAAGTAATTCAAGAGGAAATGTCGGTCAAGGTCACATATAGATCAGGGGTTATTGATGTACATCACTATGAGAAAAGGTTGTCCAAGTATGGTGTCTGTATGCACAATAGTATTCCATGTAGAAACCTTGACTAAAAACCTTAACCAAGGTTGACTAAAAACCGTAACCAATGGGAATTAACTAAGTAATTCAAGGTTAAATGTAGGTCAAAGTCAAATATAGGTCAGGGGTTGTTGATGTACATCACTAGGAGATAAAGTTGTGTGGGTGTAGGGCCAGGAGTATTCCATATACAAGCTTGACTAAAAACCTTAACCAAGGAGAATTAACTAAGTAATTGAAGAGGAAATGTAGGTCAATGTCAAATATAGATCAGGGGTTATTGATGTACATCCCTATGAGAAAAGGTTGTCCAAGTATGGTGTCTGTATGTACAATAGTATTCCATGTACAAGCTTGACTAAAAACCTTAACCAAGGTTGACTAAAAACATTAACCAAGGGGAATTAACTAGGTAATTCAAGGTTAAATGTAGGTCAAGGTCAAATATAGGTCAGTGGTTGTTGATGTACATCACTAGGAGATAAAGTTGTCCAAGTATGGTTGGTGTAGGGCCAGGAGTATTCCATCTACAAGGTTGACTAAAAACCTTCACCAAAGAGAATTAACTAAGTAATTCAAGAGGAAATGTAGGTCAAGGTCAAATATAGATCAGGGGTTACTGATGTACATCCCTAGGAGATGAAGTTGTCCAAGTATGGTGGGTGTAGGGCCAGGAGTATTCCATATACAAGCTTGACTAAAAATATTAACCAAGGGGAATTAACTAAGTAATTGAAGAGGAAATGTAGGTCGGGGTCAAATATAGACCAGGGTTTATTGATGTACATCCCTATGTGAAAAGGTTGTCCAAGTATGGTGTCTGTATGCACAATAGTATTCCATGTACAACCAAGGTTGACTAAAAACCTTAACCAAGGGGAATTAGCTAAGTAATTCAAGAGGAAATGTAGGTGAAGGTCAAATATAGATCAGGGGTTATTGATGTGCATCACTAGGACATGAAGTTGTCCCAAGTATGGTGGGTGTAGGGCCAGTAGTATTCCATATACAAGGTTGACTAAAAACCTTAACCAAGGCGACGCCGACGCCGACGCCGGGGTAACAACATAAGCTCTACTTCGAATAGTAGAGCTAAAAATTGAAAAAGAATGTAAAAACAAAAATGGAAAAAAAAAATTAAATTTAAAAAAAATAAAAAAATAATGCTCCCTACTGGAGCCCAGAATGTTTTTTAATAGTCCTATATTTATCTACATATCATATATGCACAGGTCGACATATTGCCACAATATTTTCAACACAGTTTACGGAAATGTAATATAATCATTTACCTGTATAAATTACCTGTAAGTGGTCAGTGGTCAGTTGCACTTGCTAGCACATGCACAGGTGAATAGTCTGTATATAGCACTTACGACCTTATGCTACTAGACAAAAATTGAAAAAAAAATTGAAAAAAAAAATGAAAAAAAAAAATGGAAAAAAAAAGTTTAAAAATTAAAAATAATAATGCTTGCTACTGGAGCCCAGAATTTTTTTTTAATAGTCCTATATTTATCTACATATATCTGCACAGGTCCACATAATGCCACAATATTTTCAACACAGTTTACGGAAATGTAATAGCCAATGTAGTAATTTACCTGTATAAATTACCTGTAGTCAGTGGTCAAGACTGGACATTTGCACATGCTAGCACATGCTAGCACATGCTAGCACATGCACAGGTGAATGGTTCTCCCAGTCTCTATTGTTCTCTCTACAGGTAAGGTGTACAGAGCACACGATAAAACGGGTCTTCATGCATTATTGTCCAGTTTGAAGAGTGCGCAAAACAAAAAAGGGAGATAACTCAAAAATTAGCTACGCAAGAGTTTTCATTCTTGTGCACGACACACCTCCGGGTCGTGGTCTATGCATGTGTGAAGTTTCATGAAAATATTCCAAAGGGTATCGGGTTAGCTCCGAGGAAATTATGCGCAAAAACAAAAAAGGGACCGATAAACTCAAAAATTAGCTTTGCAAGAGTTGTTCAGTGCACGACACACCTTGGTTCGTGGTCTAATTGAATGTGAAGTTTCATATATCAAAGGGTGGTCGGGTCAATCATGGGCGAAACAAGAGTAATCATTAGCTATTGCAAGAGTGTCATTCTTGTGCGACTCACCTTCGGGTCGTGGTCTAATGCATGTGTGAAGTTTCATAAAAATATTCCAAAGGGTGGTGTTAGGTCAATCAGTGGGCTAAACAAAAAAGGGAGTAACAAAAATTACTATGCAAGAGTGTCATTCTTGTCGCGGCACCTTTCGGGTCGTGGTCTATGCATGTGCGAAGTTTTCAGAAAATATTTCCAAAGGGGTGGTCAGTTATCTCCGGACACGAAATCAGTGCGCGAAACAAAAAAAGGGAGATAACTAAAAAATTAGCTATGCAAGAGTTGTAATTCTTGTGCGCAACACACCTTCGGGTCGTGGTCTATGTATGTGCGAAGTTTCATGAAAATATTCCAAAGGGTGTTCGAGTTATGCTCCGGACAAGAAGTGTCTGCGGCGGACGCGTACGCGGACGCAGACGCGGCCCGCTGTCAAATCCATAGTATCCCCCGACGGAGTCCGTGGGATACAATAACATAACAATAGAACAAACAGAAAAATCTTTCCTATTTGGGGTTTTCAAAAATACGTCTGAAGTAGTCAAAATTATTTTCATGGAAACAAAAGCATATATATACCGATCAAGAACAATAAAACAGAATTTATATTTCACTGCACTAAAATCAAGACTGACACAAACATACAAAATTCATCGTCAAATTGCGCACGACAACAATACATTAGATAAATTTGACGCAATATGGGACAATAATTACAAAACTATATTCATGAATGAATAGCTAATAAACAATGATAATATTAAATAGAATTGCATGTCAACTTAACAATACCTTACTATAATCAACCAGCCACCAACATTCCATGTCTTTCACGTGATTGATAATTGCATCACACTTTTTTTTTCTTGTTGTATGTATGTTTGGACATGTTTTCATTATGTTAATTACATGTATATATTGTATGTCTTGTAAAACAATAATAAGAAAACAAAAAACAAAATTCTGCATACTTTTAATCATCAAATATATGCATAGTGCAGTGGGATAAGGACATGTTTGTGCACTTTTGAAAACAAACATGAAACTTTACACACGGGTAGATATCATAAATGTAAGCAGCATAGGCTATAGAACCACCTCGACAGCACACGGTGGCGCCACATGGGGTACACACGCCAGTAAGTATTACACTCGTCACTGCATGTGAATTCAAGTCAACGGTAGTGTGTACTTTACCATTAATGATCTTGTGCCCTTTTGGAAACAAGCATGAGACTTTATACACAGGTAGATATCATCAATGTAATCAACAGAGGATATAGAACCATCTCGACAGTGCCCGGTGTCGCGCTGTGGTGCCACATGGTGGCTCATCTTCCCAAATGAATGGAATGCCCACAAATACAGGTTTACTTGTTCTCAATCTTATTAGATGACAATACAGCAAAGAAATGCATATGCATAAGATACCTCCTATGTTTCCATGACAACTGTGTTGCTTGGTGGAGCCACCTAGTGGCGCATTTGTCTAAATTTACATATCATTGCGTTATTTTCGCCATATTATGTGACTATTTGCTTATTTACTCAGCAATAATGATATAGTTTCTCTCTCTCTCGGTGTGCTTACCGAGCACGCAGCGCTATAAGACAGACTTATTATTCCAGATCAACTGTGTTGCTAGGATACACATGCCAGTAAGTATTACGCTGCTCGTGAATCCATGTCAACGATAGTACTTTACCGTACGAGTTCAATTAATACGTTTTTGTATTAGCTAATGTTTCTAACGACATCTTGTCACAAATTGCAAGGACAGATTCACGTATGGGAAAACCTGACGCACCCCCCCCCCCCCGCCCTAAAATTTGGCGAGTAAAGATATGTTTGCTCTAAAATGCACATGAACGCAGCAAAATGAGGTGTAGATATCAACAATATTCCGGAGGGCATACCGCCGGAACCACCTAGCAGTCTCCCCAGCTCCGCTCGGTCGACGAACGAACAGTGCTAGTTCGAAAATATAGTAAATTATTTCATTAAGAAGTCCCGCCCCCCCCAACTGAAATCCTGGATCCGCCCCTGAATTGGTTACAAATATACAAAAATTTAAACAACATCATTTAAGAACAGAGTCGCCTCGAACCAGCATGTGTACCTGGGCAGTTTGGTTTGAGCATATGCTTTTACAAATACAGTCACTGAATCTGTCATGTTGCGAACAACAAAATGGTTATATTCTAATCCCATTGTTAGATCCGTACAACATACCCACGATACGCGTATTAAATGATGTAAGGTCCTTTTACAGTCGGTGGCCAATATGTGACATACAATGACAAAAAAGAACATCAAGTGTATGTGAAGTTAATACGAGGCGTGGTATGCTATGTTCACATGCATGAGCATAGTGTTGTGCATGACATATTTGCTCGTGAACATCCACATTGACCTTTGTCATACCGCAGATAAGTTTCTCGGCTTTTGATTGGCTAGCTTGCCTGGTCATATATATTTATGACCTGCCAAGGCCGTCAGACATACAGGAATTGCGATTCCCCTCCGGCGCCTCGCGTCCAATGAAGACACATTTTGCAAGCGTCTACCGATTGCGAATTGTATTCCTCACTAAACAAATAAAACCCCGAATTGATCAATAAAAGTAACAAATTGTACACTCAAAACCAGTCTTTATTGTTTATTTTTCCATAAATATTCTTCGCTCATTAAAATATGAGCGAAAAATGCCACAAACTGTCCCGTTTAGTGTTTTCAAATCTGAACACAATTGACTTCGTGACACGGCTATATTTAGGTCATAAACTATGGGTTCCACGCACGAAACGCGGCGTAGCAAGGACAGCGAATATTTGGGAACCAGTCGCATTCTTCTAGAAGCGCCAAAGGGAGAGCAGATCGATAGAGCAGTGGAATATAAATTAAATTACACGATATAAAAAAACTGTCATAAAGTCGTTTTCGATGGATTTCTTACTCCATATTTAGTTTGTTTTTGTTTAATAAAAAAAAAAAATGTACATTTACGCCTTTATATTAAGACTGACGGTAGAAAATCGAATCTCAGATTATTTTTATTCTTGAAAAAACGCAAAGATCAAAAGAAGAGATATGTTTATACGGCCAAATAACCGATCTGCGGTATGACAAATACGTTATTGTGATTCTATACAGGCTATATGGTGTAATATTGCCCGTCTGGAGGTATGTTCACCCGAGGCGATACCCGTGTAGAATCACAATAACTTATAATGTTGCACCCTTTTTTATTAGTTCACAGCACCCCTTTGAGGCTTCTAGTAGCAGTGTCCAGTGGGGCTCCCACCCATCATCGGTTTTTGACCAGCCCCAGTCTTCTGGATTAGGCAGTTCCATCGTTGGAGACATGGCCTCCCCCCCCCCCCCCACCACATGTCCACCTTGATACGCAGCCCTTTTAGCATGTTCCTTTAGGGCTGCTTTAGTTGGAGGAAGACTGTCATGTCTGAATATGCCCTTTCTTATGAACAGATCTTTTTTAACTTTATTGATATCCATCACTTCGCTTGTTCGGTCATATATCAGCATAATAAACCTTTCTACAACTCCGATAACCTCTGTACTGATATCATTAAAGCAGGTAGACAGTTCAATGAATGCTTCTGCAATCTCGGGGAATACTTGCCAAACTGACCACACAGTTTTCTTGTCTCGTCCTACAAATGCCGACACCGTGTCGCAGCCCATGAACGCATGAAATGCTGGCAGTGCTGAAGCCCTAGGAGATCCCATTGTGCGTGTAATTTCGTGAGCAGGTACATGTATATAGAAAAATGCTTTTTCCAGTGCCAACTGCCACCCATAATTCGTCAATGTCAATTTTGTCTGCATAGAACCAAGACATCCGTATTTACTACAGTTCTGATTAGACACTTTTTGCTTCCTTTTTTTGCAGCATCTTTAACATGGAGAATTACCCTAGTATACCTCATGGTTACATGGACTCATTGATGAACAGTCGGATTCTGCATGTGAGGAAAGGTTAGACTCTCCCTTTGTAACGTAGACATCAGCATTTGCGTATGACCTCAGTGTTTATAGTTGCATTGATTTGACAGGAGATCAAACAATTCTACCTTATTATCCGAGACACAGAGAAATTGTTGCCAGTTCCGTGGGACCGTTGATGTTCCTACCACACGCCTCCTGATTCTCTTGCCTCGTTTCTGTCTGGTTCATTCTTTCAGGCTGTATTTCACATATGAATCCCAGACCATGTCAACACGATCAGCATTATTCACCTGCTTGTCAATGTATGGTAGAAATATCGATGGTTTCCTGCGATTTTTCCGCCAATGTGAAAAACCGTGAAATGTGTTGGTCCCAACGATAAATGAAATAAATGCATTTCTAATAATATAGCTAGACGATACTGTATCCAACATTGCCGTCACACGTCTCTTGCAACTGACCAGGGTCGGGATATGGAGGGCAGATGTTACCGTGTTGGCCATTTTGTATGTTCACGCAATGTCAACAACGTCATGTCTTATAGATGCACATTATGAATCCGATATATGCAAGCTGACACGCTCATTCGCAAATTCGGACCTGTGATAGAATATCACTAAAGTAGGCCTTCAAGAAGAAACTCTTCTCCGCCGCGGGCCTAGCCAACTCCCGCATTTCTTGGGACATTTTTTCTAAATAATGTCTAGGCTCTGATTCATCTGAGCTAATAGGAGCTACTAGTCAGTATGCATATCATCTGACGTGAGACATGTGACACTCGCTTGATGTTAGTATGGAGCGCCACATTTGGAACATCAGTATATATTTTGAAATATTTCATGATAGTTGTGTCATAAAATATTGTATTATTTCATGATAACAATGCTATGTTGATACATGTTTACTTATTGCATATGCAGCACCACATAGCAACGCTAAATAGGCTAAATACATAGTAGAATCACAAACTGTAAATGAAATGTCTCCCAAGACATATTAAAACATATTGGGAAAAAACATGTAAACATATTCCTAAGATAATCCGCAGTTCTGTGTGTGATGATATAGGAACCACCATGTGGCTCCATCAACGGCGCCACGTGGTACCACCGTGCTCTGTCGGGACAATTGTATAGCATAAACTAATCGATAATATTGTGTATATACCAATACTATCATGTTTGCGTATTGCAGACTTTGCACCAGCATTTGTATTTTAAATAATATTTGATAAGATAGTATCCATTATAATATGAAATCAAAGCTTGTAGATGTTGCCTAGCAACACAGTATATACAAAATGGCTGCATGTTGAGTGCAGTTACATCATTGACAACACATCAGGTGATATGGAGTGAGTGAGTGAGTGAATAGGGTTTAACGTCCGCTTTTCTGACATAGAGGTACAAGCCTCAGGGAGTCTACACGCAGACGGGTCAACGGGGTCGTGTCCCGTATCCACCTGTCCGAGGGGGGTAAATCACAACTTCAGAACTCAATATTTACAATCAAAATATATATTCAGTCCTGAAATTAGAACAACCTGATCTGGTGCCAGGTCCTCACCACACCAGCATCATTTATCCCATCCCCTAAAAGTAATAGGATTAGCGCTAATCTTACTTTTATATATGGGGCATAGCCCGACTCAACTCTCACATACAAGAAAGCCAAAAATGTGCATGAGGGCCAAATCCGGTATAGTGGGTTCCGGAAAGTATGAATTCAATCGTTAAGCCAGTTTAGTCGCCTTTTACGACAAGCAATGGCTACTGCAGCACTATTCTCAGGATCAGTTGATCCCGCCCCGGTGCCTGCACGGGGCAGGTGATATGGAAGTTATATCGTGAGAGTATAAAAATAGAAGTATATTTTGACACTAAAACATGCTTAATCCTATATATGCGCCACCAGATGGCACCACTTGGAACCACCTAGCAACATAATGTGGTTACAATTATTACCACACATTTTACAAATATGATGACATACCGGTATGTTATTAACATATGAAAACTTCAACTACATTAACATTCATGTTCCTCCTATCCATGAAGGCTTGTGAGTCACAAAGTGGCTCAATTATGTGGCGCCACAGGGCTCTGTCGAGGTGGTACTATAGCCTATGCTGCTTGTATTTGTGTTATCTACCAGTGTGCAAAGTGTCATGTTTGTTTCCAAAAGTGCACAAACATGGCCTTTATGGCTCTTAAGCAACTACACTAGCAGTCGTTAGTTCTATATGAAATAATGCATTTCAGGAAAAGTAAATGATTACTCCCTCAAAGTATACTTTGCTATAAAAGTATACTTTGCAATTTTGATGAAATCGGCTACTGATAAAGTAAATTTAAGCTAGAATCAACAAGTGACCCAGTCAGTGGCAGCCAAATTCAACATGTAAGTTATGATGGGGGCACCATTTTCTGTAAAGGCAAAAAATAATTTTCTAAACCTTCTACAATGGTAAAAATTGTTTCAGAATTATTAGTTTGTATTACTTTTACAAAACTAATATTTTTTTCCAATGGAAAATATCTCGAAAATGTCACAATTAACTGCTAAAGTGCGAATCAGATCTGATTCTCTATTCTGCAGAGGAATCCTATGAGTAGAATTGTAACTCTAGCTACAGAGGGTACGGGAGTAATTACAAGTTACCATTCGCAACTATAGTTTACACCACTCTCGTGCTTACAATTTTGACACTAAAACATGACGTGTTTCCTTCGGCCAATCAAATGCTGTTCTCAGACACACGAATCGCCTCCAGAAATTAATTTGAACACCTCTTGGCCATATTTTAGGGTGTTGGTCGTTTCGTCTAACTGCCAGTTCGTCTACCTTATTTTATATAGTAATTGAGAAGTCGTTTCGTCAACATGTATTTGTATAGTGACCAATTATCGATTATTACCTGTAGGCTGTAGTTGTTTGCTTACAAGGTGTTAAACACTGTGGACATGGTTGACAAACACCAATTGTCAATGTTTGGGTAAAACACAACAAAACACATTCAAATTACTACTTTTATTAAAGCACTTTATTTAATCTCGTAATCATACATCAATAAACATCATCAATTTACGTTCTGCCGACATAATCCACGACTAGCAGGATCGGCCCTCCAACTTCTTCCGCCTGACTCTGGAGATGGTCGAAAGCTGGTCGGATATGTTCAGCTGGCAGGTAAGGTAGTGAAAGGAGTTTCCTGAGAAACAGGAACTTGTCCCCCTGGTCAGTGTAGGCCATCGCCAGACCCTCCTGCTGAATGCGGCGGTATATACGCTGGCTCCAATGGAAGACGGATGCAGCCGGGAAATACGTCTCGGATGGCCTGCCATGCTGCCGCCTCAAAGTCCAACATGAACCACTCCACCATAGGCTGGTCCATTTGTCGTCGGAGACTGGTCAGAACCTGAAACAGATACATACATTGTTATACACAAAATGTATACAGTTATGGTGAAACCAATCGAAATATATTGTATTTATATACATTTAAGGTAACTATTATAATATGTCAGGCGCGGATCTAGCACTGGGTTGTGGGGGTTGCAACACCCCACGTTCAGCCACGGAGGTTACGCAAATATGAACTGATATGAAATTGTCATGATGGTATTCATGATGGACAAACATGTTCGATATATGTTTAAAAACGTGAACCAACACAATTAAACGATTGAATATGTATATGTATTGTGTTTGTTACTGTAGCTACTTTACATTGTATTCGCATGATTCATGATTGATCATAGAGCGTTGATCATTTACGGTGCCATGAAAAGTAAACACGGGAAACATGTGCACGCAGCAGAAACAACAACAACAATAACCTGACTGCTCTAGATTTGCACGATGGAGCCTGTCGCGAAAAAGATGCGACAGACCAGCATAAAATCATTTTTCACTGATAGGCATAGTCAAAATGTGTAACTTGTTTATGGCAATCTCCACAGACCGGTGCCCAATAATTTCCTTGCTCAAACTTGTCGGCGTCAAACACATAATAGGTGCTACCTATGTGACGGGCTTCAGCAGGTGTACATACATGGCTCATATTGGTGAGGGGGTGGACAGGGGGGTCAGTCTAGTCTCCCACCTCCCGCCCCTACCACCAATCTCCCACCCCTACCTCCCACCTCCCGTCCCCCTGTCCTCCCAGCTGATTACAGGTATGTGGTTTTGATAATCAGTTAACTTACAAAAGAATATCATCATAGCGGTACAAAATATAACAGTTTATTACCAGCTCGAGTTGGATTTTAAATCCCGTAAAACCCAGGAAAATGCATTTCAGGACATCTGTATTTCAATTTTTTTTCTGGGGAGCATGCCCCCGGACCCCACTAGCAAACTCGGTCCACTGCGTGCACCTCGACAACCTCCCCGTTCTCACAAACCTAGATCCGTGCCTGTATGTAATTGCATTATGATTTACCTCAATGTAGTCCTTCTTGGTTCGTCTAGACATCAAGATGTACACCAGGGGTACCTGTTTGGTGTCGTCCCCCTTCTTAGCCGAAATGACCACAGGCACTTTGTGGTATGAACGACAAAACACTCTTTTTAAATCATACCCAATTTTACTCTGATATTAACTACCTAGAAGGTATGACATTCGCCATCTTTTCAACCAATGAAAGTGGTACTAGTGTACCTTGGTCTCGGGTCACTAATTCAGTAATTGTAACATGAGCGAAGACCGGGGCCCTGCAGGGCTCCGGCCTTCGCGTGCGTCACAATTAATGAATTAGCGAGCCGGGCCCAAGGTATTAAAGGGTGTTGGTCGTTTCGTCTAACTGCCAGTTCATCTACTGATCATCTAGTCAACTACTCAACATTTTTAATTAGCATAACATGTTCTCTTCTTAACAACTATCAAATTACCCAGACGTAATACACAAATATACTACAGGTAAAAATCGATATTCGGTTACTATATAAATACATGTTGACGAAACGACTTATCACCTACTATATAAAATAATGTAGACGAACTGGCAGTTAGACGAAACGACCAGAATTCATATTTTACGCTTCATTCGCTTTGTTTTTATAAATTATTGTGTATGTCATGAAATGTAAGAAAACGTTTATTTAAACAGGCGAGCTGATTATCTTGAAATAATGCCCTAGTGATTTGGTCCTACCGCTGAACAACCTCGGTTCGCTACGCTCACTCGTTTGTTTCGCGTAAGGTCCCAATCACTTGTGCATTATTTAATGATAATCAGCTCACCTGATTAAATATGATGGTGGGTCTACTTTTCGGGGTATTAACAAGTTCAACAACTAGCGGTTTTTATAAAACATAACATATGAGCTAAATTGTCAGTTCAATAGAATGATAAACATTTCTTTCAATGTTTCTTGCCTTCAAAATAAGATTGTTGTTAGATTAAAACTCGCGTTAGCGCGATTAACAACACATGAGTCAGCCATTTTGAATATTGACTTATGGTTGGAGTTTTCGGGGTATGTTCCGAAAGTGTCAATAAATTTGCTAATTCGTCCCGAGTTTTCATTGGATAAGATCATCTCGCAGATGAATGAGGCACACAGTGAAGGAACACTTGGAACTGTTTTATTTAATCAGATTTTAACAATATTAATGAGCAGATTAATGGCGGACGCAGAAAATCACGGTAGGTTAAATTCGTGAAAAAAATGACCTAATTGGCAAAAATTACCAGTATTTGGTCCAAACACTGGATTTGGTGGCATTTTTTAAGAACTTACTATAGAGAATGTCATGCTTATTTTAATTACCTGACGTAAAGCACATCGCGACTGCACACATGTCTACAAATTACAAAATATGTGAATACCCCGAAAACTCCAACTACCCCGAAAACTGGCGTCATGACCATAAATGGTATGTAATCTTGTGGAGCTAACCTAGTTTCTGTACGTTCAGTACTTTGATTGAGGTATATCAAGCGGATGAATTGACAAAAATGTCTGACGAAATTGACCAATAGATTCGACTTGCGGACGTTGGTAAGCCAATGATTTGACCGGATGCCAAACATTTATTTATTTACAAAACAACAGTGTCAATACTAAGTACATGCGAAGTTTAGCCAAATTCATCTTCAATATTGAACTTGAAGTAACGAGATGTGCAAAACTATTGTTTTAGTAGGGCAAGTATAATTTCGATTAATTGATAATTTAGTGCTTGTCTTTAAATAAACATGAATCAATCGTGAAGACTTACCCCTCGGCAGGCTATGTAACCATCTCCACATCAGATGTGCTCACGCTTGTTCACACAATAACAGGTTGTTTGGGTTGTTTTTGGTTGTTATTTTTGTTTGGCTCATATGCCTACTTTATGAGGGACGACACGAAATACCCAAATATACCGAAATACGGGTGGCACGATTTACCCAAATCTACCCAAATCTTACCCAAATCTTCATGTAATTACTATATGTGTTAATAAATACAGCTATATACATCATAATAACGATGTTTGTAGTGTACATACATAATATCTGTCATTAATTTGCTCGTACCATGGCCCATTTTAATGATTTGGTGCAAAATTGAAATATTTCGAAACAAAGGGAGATTACCGTAATTTCCTATTACTAAGAATCCAAGAAAGATAATCCACTTTAAAATGGCTAAATGGGAAGGATTATTTTCTATTTAAATAACATTAAATACAAATTAAGCAGAACCTCTCTAATGTTGACATCCTTGGCGACAGTGTGTGTTTTTTATAATAATATGTGTGTACAGAATTTCCATCGAATTTTGTATCAGGGAAAACACTGCATTATTCGCTTATTTAACATGCATATTTGAAGCTGTGACGGCAGAAATGGAGTTTATGGGATTCGTGACCATTGTAGACCAGATGAAATAGCACACTCCTGTAGCCAGATTATAAATTATATTGCTTGTTAGAATCATGAAGGGCGTTTCATTGGTGGAATGGCGAACAATGCAGATCCTGATCGGACTGTGAGGATGTACAGGCTGATCTGGAGCCACGCTGGTCGCAAAACCTCATAAGCCCCATTTCTCCAGTCATAGCCACATGCATGTTTTACTTACCAGTAATGCTGGTATAATTTATTCCAGAACAATGCTGGTGGTGGAAGTTCTAGTGATGTTCCTGCCAGATGTCATTATTCTGTTGTTCCCGAGGACTCCATACATGTCATTCCAATATTAAACATGACATGATCATGTTCAAGTTCAGTGTTTGTCCCATTTGTATGTCCCATATGTACGACATTAATATTCAACTGACATAAAACCCATATCAATCAGTCAATTACTCAATTGTTTGTTTCAATCAATCAATCAAGTCAATTACTCAATTGTATGTTTCCATTTTTGTCTATGTACGACCATAATATTGAACTGACATAAAACCCATATCAATCAATCAATCCGTCAATTACTCAATTGTTTGTATCAATCAATAAGATTTGGGTAGATTTGGGTAAATCGTGCTGCCGCCGAAATACTGCCCAAATATTGCCCAAATATACCTAAATATAGTATATAATAGCATCCAATGTGGTTGTTTTATGCAAATAACATAAACTAAATACATGCTACTCGTATTTATTATATGATATAGTCATATACACTGTATGTATATACATTAGAATATGCTATTTGTGTACAAAACAACACCTGAGATGGCCAATGTGAAACTGTGCCAAGGGAGATTACATAGATTACTGTTCTTTGAAAGAAGTGAAATCGGGGCCATGTCAACTCGGCCCATGTAGTAGTATATGGGGAGTCAAAATGATACCACCTGCGGTAGTATCATTTTGACTCCCCATGCATATACTACCCCCACCACCCCCGAAAAACACCGTTTTCGTCCAATAGCACAAACTGGTCACCAACACAAAAACGTGACAATTGGTGTCATAATACATCATGTTTTCTCCAATTGAACATATAAATCTAATAGGTTATAACAAAAAAAAAAAATGTTATAACAAATTGGACTGCATTTCGAAAAAGAAAAAAAAAAAAAGAAATGTTTGTTCAATTGGACTTAATTTCGAAAAGTAGTAAAAACATGATGTATTTTCCAATTGAACAGATACATCTCATAGGTTATATACAGAAAATATGATAACGCCAGAAATATAAAGTGACAAATCTGTAATGGTTTCGGCTAGCCAACGAAATAGCCACCCGATAATGCGCCGGCCGCCGAATTAATTATCAGAAGAAAAAAAAAAGAGAAATGTTTGTTCAATTGGGGATTTTGCAGAATTCCTATAAAAAAAAAGAAAAGAAATGTTTGTTCAATTGGGGATTGTAGTCCAATTATATTGGTGTCATAATACATCATGTTTTGTTCACGTCCAATTGAATATATAAATTTAATAGGTTATAACAAAAAATATTATAACAAAATGGATAATAAAATAGAGCGGAAATTGGAATATTATAATGTCCTTGTTGACCCATATTACTATAAATTGAAAACACTATGCAAAATAGAATGCATGAAATATCAGCGTAATTTATTACGCTCCGATAAAAACGTTGCATTTACAATATTATACCGGCAATTATGTCGTTGGTACAAGGATCAAATTCGTGAAATGAAGCGACTAAATAGGATCGGAGAACAACTATTTGAAGATGATGAAACTAATTTTATAAAACTGTTTAAAATCAACGATTCGTTTACGGATATGAGTTTCTACGAAGAAATTGGAAATTGAACCCAAAAATTTATTCAGAATTTTTTTCCTCCAATATAGCTAATTTATTTCGCAGATCAGCAACTAATTCTACCAGCTCTAGTCTACCGCGTTCACCTTTAGCCACAGGGCAGCGTAGTTGCTTATGTCTACAAAGAGTTTGGGCACTTACAAACTTACAAGGGCATCTGGGGCATTGAAATTGTGGGGCGACACAAGGAAATTTTCTATGTCTCGATAGGTGCTTTCGTAGATAGTCTTTACACACAAAAGTCTTACAACAAGTCGCACACTCCATTATGTATATATATGTATATGTTTATATTCAATTGGACGCGAAAAAAAACATCATGTTCATCCAATTGAACAGATAAATTTCAAAGCTAGTTATATACAGAAAATATGATAACGTCAGAAATAGAAAGTTTGAGAAGAGAAGCCAAATCTCTAGGGATTACTTATAGTAAACGGTTGAGAGTTAGGGGGTTGACAAATCTTATAAACTCCACAAAGAATGAGGCGTTTATGAAGCGGTTTACCCGCGCCCACAAACGAGGAGCCTTTAAAGACCTCTCACTAGCGGAGGAAGTTGCTAACAGAATTCAAAAAAAAAGTATTGCGGGGTTAAGGGCCAGTGTAATCAAACCTTCAAGCACATCCCAAATTAGACGCACAGGCGACCCAAATAATAAGAAAAAATCTATCGTTCGTGCGATAGTGGAAAAAGGTGAAGAAATATTGGGGGCTCACGATGAAACGTTGGAAAAGGTAGAAAATGGAAGACGGGTAGTTACATTATCCTTTCGTAAAAACATTGACATTAACGAGTCTGAACGCATGTCCGATAAACTCGCTCCGTATCTAACAACCAATTTTTATTTGAGATATTCATATTCTTACAAGCTAGAACATATGGAGGAAACTAAAAATGGAAAACCTAAAACTATAATATTTCACAAAATTCTCGGTGGTAGCGAACCACTATCATCGATGAAAACCGTTAAAAAATGGTTGTCAGATAAGGAGCAAACACGAACTAACTGTACCGATAAAATAGACAGACAGAATACAAATGTGGAAGTTTTGTAAGATGGGTAGAGGTTTTTGTAAAGTTAATACAGGGCAGTAGGGTAATAGATTTGGGACTACAATCCAAAGAAGTAGCGGGAGGGAGAACTTCCAGAATGGTTGAGGAATAGAAAAGGTATGTATTCTTTAGATAAGTATAATGACGATCTTTGTCTGTTCAGGTGTCTAGCTATGCACCTTGATAAAAGATCAGACCTGACAGATGCACGGATAAGGCGAAAGAACTTAGTAAACAATATACCGGTAGTAATGCGGTTTCACCAATTCCTTTTTCAGATCTGAAAAAGGTTGAAGAGTTTTTTAAAATCGGTATAGAAGTATATCACCGACACAAGGTGGTGTTTGGTGGTTGAAAAAGGTACCAGCGCACTATGATGCACTAGGTAATAAACCAATGACAATAGGACTGTTTAATAATCACGCATTTCTGATAAAAAACCTTAAAAACCTATCTAAAATTTACGCCTGCGATAATTGCAAACAGAAATTCACGAAAGCGAGTAATATGAAGAGACACGGACCAAAATGTATGAGAGGTGAGACAAAAGTAATATGTGATGGTAATTATTTAAAGCGCCCGCGTTCGTCGTTCGAGAAAGTGTTCTACCCAAAAGGTTCTAACAGTTATGGTGCGATCGATTGGATGTACTCTGTGGAAAAGCGGGAGGGAATTCACATTCACCACGAACAGTGCGGACACGGAGGTGAAAGATGGATTTTAGGAGCTCCAGTAGATGGATACTGTCCAGAAACCAATACCGTATATCAATATCACGGCTGTTACTGGCACGGGTGTGAGATTCATGCAAAGCATAAAAAAGAAAAACGCGCATCCACAATGAGAAGAGATAAATTTATTAGAAAAAGCAAAGAATTCAACCTAGTAGTTATGCGGGAATGCGAATTCCAAAGAACGAGTAAAGATATAAAGATCAGTTGCGACACTACTCTTTATCCATATCAGATAGTATACGATTTTGAGGCGTATCTCCAGCCAGAAGTTGAAACTACCGGTAATAGTTTAGAGTATGAAGCTGAGCACGTGCCGGTAAGCGTTAGTATAGGAGATAATTTCTCAGGAACAGTAACTCATATTTGTGATAAAGATCCCGCAAAACTTATAGAAAAATTTGTAGAAGATTTGAAAGTCAGGGGAAAAGCTATAAGAGAAGAAGTATGGTCAAGATACGAATTTCATACAGAATATTTACGTGAAAAACAAATCGCCCAGATCGAACAGTGGATAGAGCAAGTACCGGTTATAGGTTTTAACAGCAGTAAGTACGATATAAACTTAATAAAGAAATATTTAGTAGGTGAACTGTCATCAACAACGAAGAAAGTAATGGTTGGAAAAAGGGCGAACGCAACAATATTTCTATTTACTCCGGGGTTTAGATTTCTTGATGTAATACTTTACCTAGGACCCGGTGTAAGTTACGATAGTTGGATAAAAGCCTATGACTGCAAAGGACAGAAATCTTTCTTTCCTTACGAGTGGTTCGATTCTACAGACAAGCTGGATTACCCGGGACTACCGGATATAGAGAATTGGTATTCCAAACTATCTGGGAAAATGCATGTTACTAGACGAAACAGAATTAAGTAAATGTCGTAGAATTTTCGAAGAAAATAATATGAAAACTTTCAGAGATTGGTTGAAATATTATAACGATTTAGATGTAGCACCGTTCCTAGAAGCTGTGGGAAAAATGTGTGAATTTTATAAACACAGGGGTGTAGATATTTTCAAAGACGCGGTAACACTACCGGGTGTGGCTATACAATATTTATTAAGAGGAACCATTAAAGAACAAAAATCTTCAAAGACGATTATACCGGAGGATGCTCTATGCGCACCGAAAGAAGAAACATACAAAATGATGAAAGACGCTCTAGTTGGTGGTCCATCAATAGTATTTACACGATATGCAGAAGCCGGTGTTTCAAATATTAGAGTGGGTTCCAAACCTTGCAAGGCTGTTTTGGGGTACGACGCAAACGCGTTATATTTATCTACGTTAAATAAATAGATGCCGTGTGGGAAAGAAACTATACATCATATAAATAACCCACATAATCCTAAACTTATTAAAAAGTTTAGTAAAAGAGTTTTATCCGGAGACTGGTTTGGGTTTGCGGAGGTGGATATAGAAGTTCCACACAACTTGGTGGATAAGTTTTCTGAAATGTCTCCACTTTTTATAAACAGAGAAGTAGAGGTTGATGAAGTTCCCGCACACATGTTAAAAAAAATATTTAAAAGATACTGGCCGAACTAGAGGAAATGGAAGAAAATTGGTGGGATCTATGTCGGTCACTAAAGTATTGCTGTACGCGCCACTGTTGAAATGGTATTTAAAACACGGCCTAGAAATAACGGGAGTTCATTGTGTTATAGATTATATTAGTGGTAAACCCTTCGAATGGTTCGCTAAAGAAGTTACAGCCGCAAGACGAACGGGGGATGTAGAACCAAATAAGAAACCGGTGGCCAACATAATGAAATTATTAGGAAACTCGTGTTGTGGAAAAATGATAGAGGCAACGGAGAGACATTTAAATACGACATATACGCAAGACGAAACCTGTGTTGACAAAGCATTAAGATCCGCGTATTTTGATGATTTGGAAGAGATAGGAGATGCGTACGAAATATCTTCAAGAAAACCCCGGTGCTCAGTAAAGAGACCATTCCATTGTGGAATAACGGTTTATCAACACGCTAAATTGAGAATGTTGGAATTTTACTACGAATTTCTAGACAAATACGTAAAAAGAGAAGACATTGAATTAATACAGATGGACACGGATAGTATGTATATAGGAGTTAGTGGAAAAACGATAGAGGAATTGATTAGACCTAACTTACTAGACGAGTTTGAAAAAGAAAAAAATAAATGGTTGGCTTGGGATAAATGGAGCGAAAGAGAGCCAGGACTTTTCAAAATGGAATTTAGTGGAGATAGGGCGATAGCGTTATCTAGTAAGTGTTATTTCGTAGAAAAATTTAATTCAATTAATAAAAACTCTGCGAAAGGAATGTCCAAGAGAACTAACAATTTAAATTGGGATAGATATAAACGAGTACTAAGTGAAACTACAGAAGATGGAAAACACATTATAGATGTAGCACAAAATAGAGGATTTAAAATGAAAGACGGTGTTATGAAAACGTACTGTCAACGAAAATTAGGACTCTCTACGTACTACGATAAAAGACGCGTGTTATCAGACGGAATACATACGGAACCTCTTTAATTAATTTTAAGAAATCTAAAGACTCTGACGATCCGGGGGTAACTGGGTGTCAGAAGGCACCGCGAGAAGTTCTTCGCGAACAAACCCTCGAGATGGCCCATCATCCAAATAGTAAATAGTACAGCACGGGCTCATCGGGTTTGGTAATAGATCGATCTAGATGATATACATTGAGAGACCACACGGGATTAGTCGCGCGGCGGCTGCCACCTTCGAGCTCTCCTGGTTGATAGAGGTACCGGACGTCAATATCCGATCGAAGTGCAATCGGTGATTGCTGCTCCTCTAAACCAACGGGTCACCCGCGCGAGACGGCAGAGGGCTTGCTCGTCACCATTTTAAACTTGATAGCATCTACGGGCTTCTTACCTATCAATCTGGTCACCTCTCCGTTCAGTGCAGAGACCACGGCGGGCAATCCGGCCACCCACTCGGTCGATCGCGAATGAGGGTCTACAAGTTCTTTAGCGTATTGGTGTCCGAAAAAGTCTCTCAGCCAGGGTTCGATTGAAGCGCTCCACGATCCCCTGGTCCCGGTGGATGTTGACGCGGCCGCGTCTGACAGAAACTTTGTGCTTAGACAATAGATGAGAGACCGCGCCCATGAACTCGCGGCCGGGATCGACCTGGAGAAGATTTGGCCAATTGAGAGGACTCCTCTTATATATTAGGGAAAGAGCCTCGGCCACCACCTTAGAATCTTTAGTGGCCAACGGCTCAGCTCCCTTATACCGACTCGCTATGTCAACGATTGTCAGTGCGTACTTGTACGTCTTACGACCGATGCGATCGTGAGGGAGAAACAGGAGATCCGCTTGGTGAACTTGGTTCGGCACCGGCACGTCGAATTTCGGGCGCGGAATATTGTGAGGCACTGGTAAATAGATCTGCCAGATGGCCTGCTTCTTGAGCCATTCCTTGACAGCGTTTTCTGAAACCTTGGTCGCCGCCGCGAGGTTCTTGATGGCCGCGAGTCCCTTCCAGTAGCCGCGTGGGCTATAGTACGTATTCGCCAGCTTGCGAGTTAGTTTGGTATCAAGTTTGCGCGTGTTCATCGTATGCGAAGTATTCTAATATATCAGACAATCTCCAACATGCACTCGTCAGCTCGTCCGGTAACTGCGTCGTTAATAATAAACCTTTGTTGGAAGTTTCGCTGCAGCTGCCGGTTAGGTTACAGCTCGGGAGCGGGAACTCTGAGGAATCTAACATCCGCTTTGCGAAAAGGGTGGCCGCTTTTCCGTCCTCGCGCCACGTCTCGAGAGAATCTTAGGCCGGACGAATCATACTCTTTGCACCAGGTAAACGGTGTTTAAGGGCAGTATAGCCTACATCGATCATAGCGTAATAAAGTTCATCAACTAACATCGTTCTATATATCTATATTTAAAAAAGAAATTAATTTTTTTTTTTAAATAATTATTGCAATTTCGATTGAATATAGTAGCCGACGAAACCCACCACACCCATTCCCACGACGATGAACGCGATTTTGGGCTTCTGACGGTACACAGGTATAATTCCGGCTTTAATTAGATAATCTCGGGTCCAAACTGCACCCGTTACACCCAAGGTTACGAGCCCTATGTCTCTCACAGTAAAGTCCAATTTGGGAGCGGGCCCTCCTAAGACCATCTTTCCTGCTCGAGCATACACAATACTGAGACCCGATATCACCACGGCGTGATAAAGCGCATTCACTATCATTTTACCATCACGTTCAGCCATTAATAATTATTGTATATAAAAGGGATCGCGTTTAATGTTTAAATGGGGCGCATCCCTCAACACTGTTGAATGCGATTGGATTGGAACCGCATCCAACAGTGTTGGTGGTTGTTTTTCCAAGTTCAACCTTGTTGATGATTGGGGGTACCTGTTGTTGAAACGGTAAAGCACATACAGGGTGCCCACAACCGACAGACCACCAACAACAACCCACGGGATCCAATCAGTTGGAGCAATCGGTTTCGATCCATCTTATCCACCTGACAAACTGAGAGACGCCTACCGAGATAATGCTCCGACTGTCCCCCAGCAACCAGCGCAGCTAGCCGCTCACGACGCGACGCGCCGCGTTTTCATTTTCTTTCGGGACCGTATCAGCAGTCGTGCTGACAGGTGTTCCTACAGTTTCAGTCGTGTCGGCAGTCGGAGCGACTGTTTCTTCCATTAGCTGATCGAGAAGTTCGTCGCAGTTCATTATTGCTAATTTTCTTAAAATTATTCTTACAAGTCTCATAAGTCTAACATATTGCTAAGCGCACCACCAGATACTTATGATCACCGTTATGCTCGCAATAAAGCTCGCAGCGGAGCAACAAATTCTTAGCAATTGCTCAGCATTGTTAAGCATTTTCTCAGCATTGTTAAGTATTTGTTAAGCATTGTTCAACATTGCTCAGCATTTGTTCAGCATTGCTCAGCATTTGTTCAGCATTGCTCAGCATTTGTTCAGCATTTACTCAGCAGTTACTAATTAATTACATTATAAGCAGTTGGTTGATCAGTCTTTAGCAGAAGCTTGGTGTGCTTAGTTTCCGAAAGTATCTGTCGAACCTCCAGGCGCTCCTCGCGCGTTGGATAACGTCGTTCGCTGTTAAGACATATTCAGCGAATGAGTTCTCGTCCTTGCAGTGGAAGAGGGCGACCCATTTCGTTTGCTCGCGCAGATCCTTTAGGACGGCGTTGTACTTTTGAGTGGAGATCCATACGCTTTGCCTCGCATGGCGGCCAGAAAATGCGAGCTCGGAGAGCATGTCCTTCTTTTTGGTCATCGCCGCCTTGGCCGAGCAGTCGTCAATCACGTATAGGGTGGGCTCTCCCTGGAATATTTGATAGAAGACACGCAGCCAACCGTGAAGCCTGTCGCCGGGGTCAATAACGTATACCTCAGGGTCGGTCCATATCCACGGGCGCCGCTGATAAGTATCGTTGTGCCGCACAGTGGGACACAGGATCACAATGTGACGAAAGGCATCGCGGTAGGAGCCATCTAGCAAGTCCAGGATGAAAACCGTTTTTCCACATCCTGTCTGCCCACATATTATGGCAGAGTGGGCATCTCCAATCGTGAATTGGTATTGATTGCTAATTTTAGTATAAAGCTGAGACGTATCGACCATCTTCTATATTGAGTTGCGCGTCTGTAATTATATATAAGTACACGTTCAATGGCCCGGCTCCATCCGCCTCGTTGGTTATCTGGATCGTCACACCCTCGCTAGCGTTCTCAACTTGACGTCCGCTACCGTGCATTTGGTCGTCGTCGCTGGCTCGCATGTCTAGCCATAGAGCGTATTTGGTAGTCAGAAAATCCGAGAGGGAGACGTCCGAGAGCTGCAGGTCTTTGGCAACCGCGGCAACCTCCGGGGAACGCTTAGAGCCGGAAGCAAAATGTTTTCTTACTTCGTCCCACTGCTGGTGTGTGTGAAGACCCGCGCTGTAGAGTTGATTGGGTACTCCCTCGATCGTCACCTCTACCTTCGTGATTTTGGGGTTATAGAATTTGTCAGATTTTCTAGCCCCGAGCGCAAACCGACCCTCCTCGAACAACATCAGTATACCTTTCATCGAGCGGGCGGGTACGTTGACATTATTAATATTCCACAATGTGTCGCTTTTGTCTTTCGTCATCTTGCGGTGGCGAAGAACTCGGTCTTAAAGTATGGCAACGCGCCCGATATACTGGGATCTGATTAATCGCGCGAGTTCGGGCATCGTGACCATGTCGTACTCCAACGAAACATTGTTGATCATATACTTCGATGTCATGTCAGTGGCTATGAGAACTCGGCCGTAGTCGTTGAACGTTAGTTCGTATTCGAGGCGGTCCGCCAAAGCGCTCTGATAGTAGGGCATGTGACTCTCCAGCAACTCAAAGTCGAGCGGGATGTATAATCGGTTGCCGTACGTGGCCGCGACCGCGTTGTCGCTCGCGACGTTATCTGCCTTGTCACCAGCCCCGATTCTAAGTCTGGTTACGTTCTTATTTCGACTGGTGTCAATACCCTGATAGACAGCGTTTTCTCGCTCTTGCGCCTTCTTCCACAGGTCCTGGTAGCAATGGTAGACGTCGTTGTCATCGATCGACATCACCTCATTACCAGAAATCTTTATCATGGTCTTCTTGAAGATGGCGCGACCCAGGTTCTGAACGATGGTTCGGTCCGCGTCTGTCGACGTAAGCGAAATAGTGAAAGCGAGGCGAACAGTCCCCGGCATAATGACGTCGCTAGCTCCGAGGTTGGGGAAGCGGACTAAGAGCTGCTGGTTCTGGTCGATCGTCGATGGGTTGTTCGTAATAACGACACTCTGTCTCACACCTTTTGCCCCGAGGGGCTCACGCAGTCTGCGATATGGATTGAGTTTGCGACCGTATTGACTTGAAGACATAATCTATTAAACCTGTATGGTTTTGTCTTTAATATAATAATAATTATTAAAGATGGCTGTTCTCGATATTGGCATGGACGAATTCGATCGCACTACGGGCGACCGAGATGATTACCTCGATGATTACGATATTGACATGGAAATCGGTAGATACGATTTCCGCGATGACGATGCCTTCGACGACGTTGCCGAAACGAGCTTCATAGAGACACCAGGAACTTCAGCTGCTTGTGCTGTTAGCTATACGTGGGAGGCCCCACCCGAAACTCCGACATGGGCGGGCGGTGCCGATATTCCTGCGGGGATCTCCAAGGGTGAGCTGGCTCCTCTCAGGGAAACGGATTCTCTGGTGAAACGGTGGGAGAGTATAGTGTCTAAACACGGCATCAAGGCCACGTTGGAGTTTCGCAGCACTAAAAGAGGAGACCTGTGGGTTAAATGGGGCAATATCTGGAAGTTGCTGACGTTCAAGAACTACCCGAACCGGTTCCTCAGCCCCTCTTCCTTGAACCAATATGGAGTACTATTCGCTCGAGCTCTCGGATTGATCAGGGACCGGTCGCAGGTGCCTAAAAAAATGGTAAAAACCATGCAGGATACTGACGAAACGCTGGCGAAGACGGCCGCCGCTATAGAAACGAGTGATATCAGCGAGGTCCCTCGTATAGTCACCGACGCTATTAACACAGTGGAAACCACGGTCAACGAAATAAACGGCACGAAGTATGACCCACCGTTACCTCTTCGCGAACTCCTGGGACTCAATAAGGTTCTGCAAACGGGCCGTGGTGAACTAGTTAATAACCTCTCCAAACTCACGGAGCTGGACGAACATATCGAGCAAGAAGAAAGAAAACTACCGAGCGATAGAGAATCTACCGAGCAGATCAACAAACTCCTGCGGTCGTTGCGGGATGAAAGAGAAGCTCGCTTAGCGGCTCAGAGTAATCGTGTCTAAAATCAGTCTGTGTCCAATTCCCGGACTGGCCCCGAATGAGAACGTCCCCGAGGCCAGTGCTGTTAGGAAATACTTTCTGTCTCCAGTCCGCATCTTTTGAAACGTTAAATTCGTTACACAGTCTTGTCTTTCGAACGCCCTACGATCGTATGTGTTGGAAATGGGATTCCATGCGTCATCTTGAGGTAGTGGAATACCTAGTTCTTTGATAATCCTCCTAATGGTGTAATACGCGTGAAAGTTGTAGACACTTCGGAGCATGACATTCTTGGATGTCAGATGGTCTTGATGCGAAACTCCACATCCGGCCGTTGCACACCATACGGCGAAGTTGAGCTGATTCTGCCAAAACTGCATCGGTGTTGCTTTCCACCCGTTCACGGCCTCCATCGTAGTAATCTTGGGCAGCCTATATTGTTCAAAGATGTCGGGAAAATTGGTGGTAAAGCCACTTTTCGGTCTAACTGTTACAGTTGGGTGTACAAGGTGGTTAACAATGTCTTTTTGCGTGTATTTACCTCCGACCGCGTACTTTGCATTAGAGTTAAAGCTAAATGCTTGGGTATCCATTGAAAGATATTATTATGTTTGCTTCTATCACTAATGTTCAAAATGGGAGTTGTGAACTTCAAAAGTCAATCGACAACTGCTGCGGAAAACGCCGGGTAGGCCTCAGATCAATCACCTTCACGGTTGGGTGGAAAAACGTGGGGGAGGGCGAAGGGTTCGGCTACGTGAAGGCCCCCCGCCAAGTAGGTGTAAAGCTGCACCCCCCCCCCCCCCCCCCCCCCCCCCCCCCCCCCCCCCCCCCCCCCCCCCCCCCCCCCCCCCCGGCCTTTGGAGTTCAAGATCCCTCCAAGCTTTTGTTGCGTCGGAGCTTGCTGGTAGAGCCAGCCTCACAATCTCGAAGGTTACCGGACTCGCGACCTTTACCGTCGAACCCGCCAACCAGGTAACGATCACCCAGGATTTGGCTGTGCGGCTCGGTTTTACAAAAACATACTCCGACAATAGGGGTTGGTTTAACCCGGGTGAGCACGTCGGTGGCATCCCAGTAAACTTCGTCTTCACGAAAACTCTCAGGGTGCACCTGGATCAATTGAACACATCGTACAACACGTTAGACGGAGCTCACAGTACATTACTAAAAACTGTGCACGCCAGCGACTGTTTCTATGGTGAGACCCTGACCTTAGACTTCCCAACCCCCGAGATGAAAGTTTTGGAATCGGGACACATCCACGAGTTGAAGATTTCTATTCTAGATGATAAAGCGCGAGAGTTGAATAACTATTACTCGATTTTGAGCGTTCTCGAAATAACCGATTAAACATAATATATATACATATTAATCATGAGCATATACGGTCGAGGTAGTTCCAACTTAGAACGGGACGTTCCCGTCGCGGCCGCAGCATACGATGAAGCCGCAATGAGAAGACTGGAGAGGGGCGTATCACAGTCCCACACAGTTTTAACTAGGGCGGTTGAACAAATTAGAAAATTGCAAGCTAGCAGACACGTCATAACAGTTTGGGCCGAGGAGGGGGATTCACTAAGCGAGGGGGGCTACGAATATTCATTCGGTGCCAACGCGAGCAACAGATACGGGGGATACACCATGGCAGTGTCTGGGAAGATTTTTCGAATGGCGGTCTGCTCGGTCGACTTTCGCGGACACGCCACTGATGAAGTCCGAGTGAATGTCGTCCTGAATGGTGTAGAACAGAGTATTGGCATCACCAAGCACGCGGGGCAGAGGTCAGGGTTTACTATATTCGAAGATGACACTACAATTAAAGTTTCGGCAGGTAGTGTTATTAACTTTGTTACAAAAAATTGCTGCCCAATCAGCTTCCTCCACTATTATTACACTGTTAATACAACTTGATTTATGATGAATGATGAGAAACTATATCCACACTTACCTTCGGGGACGGCCGACCCGGCATCCTTTAGGATGACCAGGATCGTCGAGATACAACATATTCTACAACACGAGGGAGAGATGCGGACGGGTTATGCGAAGAAATATAGACGGTCGGTCAATATATTAGAGGGAGTGAGCACTGCGTTAGCCTCAGCATCCGTTATAAGTGGGGTGGGGAGTGTGTCTTTATTGTCAACAGTTGTCGCTGCACCGGTCGCGGCGGCCTTGAGTGCGACAGCGGGGGCGGGACTGTTTTGCATGACGACCAGACTCGTGGGCCGAAAACTGGAGGCCAAGAGTCGAAAGCACGATCGAATAGCGGTTCTCGCGAGATCTAAGAAAAACAGTATCGACGTTATCGTGTCGAAAGCGATAGCCGACAACGATATATCAGATAGCGAGTTCAAAATGGTCGTCGAAGAGATGGCCAGATACCAGGAGTTAAAGGGTACGATCCGGTCCAAGGCTCGACCACAAATTCTCGCGGACGAAGATATAAAAAAACTCGTTATGGAGGGGAGGGCCGACGAGAGAAAAAATCTCCTCTCCCGTCTCGGGACGTGATATGCTTATTCGCGTGTCTGCATCAACAGCAGGATATTCCTCCACCATACATTCCAGCTGTTCCGACGGCCCCTCCATACGGAACATAATTTTTTTTTAATAATTTAGGGCCCCGTTACGACACCCACTGACCACCATACATTTCTATAACCGCGCATCGATATACTTTGTGGTTTTCTTATATTAATTAACTTTATAATTTTCTTAAAATTAATTAATAATAATTTTTACAAAACTAATTATCAAATTAATAAAATAACGAACCATCCCGGAAATTCGTGAACCTCGCTAAGTGTTTATAAATAATTATAATTTGCACACCATTTTTATGTTGTATAGGAAAGTGATGAGTATATATACGTTTGTAAGCCTTACAACAATTGGTCTCATCTCGTGTGTGCCATGTTGTTGATCCGGTATGACGTCCGTCTCGTCTGTTTAATGGTAGCAGTCTCTAAATGTGTGTGTGAATTGGTGATGGAATTGTATAGCTCAAAGGTGCCGGCCTCCTAAAAGATTTCTACCTAAGAGCTTGCAATTACATCACCAAATCACAAAATAGGCTCGCCTTACTTCGTCGGTTTCTCTGAATTGAGGAATTGGCAATGGGGTTAAAGGTGACCCGTAAAATGAAACTGTGAGCCAACAGATGCGTGGGCTTAAGAAAGGTCCCAACACCCCAGTGGCTGGGTGCCGGCTAAGAAATCTGCCCAGTCGCTGGGGGTGTGTGCACGAGTGGAGTCTTTTGCTATTTTTTGGTTGGGGGTGGGATCTACAATACAGCTCAATAACGTTACAAACTTTGGTATCCTTTTGACTCACTCTTTTCAAAATTATTTTCTCAAAAATTTATAAATTTGCTGTCGGGTGACAATTTCCTCGTTAACCAATTTTGGAGTTTTTCGGGTGTGGTCGGGGTAGTATATAGGGTGGGGAAATGATACCACCGTCTGTCTGTCTGTCTGTCTGTCTGTCTGTCTGTCTGTCTGTCTGTCTGTCTGTCTGTCTGTCTGTCTGTCTGTCTGTCTGTCTGTCTGTCTGTCGTGTCTGTCTGTTGTCTGTCTGTCTGTCTGTCTGTCTGTCTGTCTGTCTCTGTCTCTGTCTGTCTGTGTCTGTCTGTCTGTGTCTGTCTGTGTCTGTCTGTCTGTCTATCTGTCTCGTCTGTCTGTCTGTCTGTCTGTCTCTCTCTGTCTGTCTGTCTGTCTGTCTGTCTGTCTGTCGTCGTCTGTCTGTCTGTCGTCTGTCGTCTGTCTGTCTGTCTGTCTGTCTGTCTGTCTGTCTGTCTGTCTGTCTGTCTGTCTGTCTGTCTGTCGTCTGTCGTCTGTCTGTCTGTCGTCTGTCTGTCTGTCTGTCTGTCTGTCTGTCTGTCTGTCTGTCTGTCTGTCTGTCTGTCTGTCTGTCTGTCTGTCTGTCTGTCTGTCTGTCTGTCTGTCTGTCTGTCTGTCTCTGTCTGTCTGTCTCTGTCTGTCTGTCTGTCTGTCTGTCTGTCTGTCTGTCTGTCTGTCTGTCTGTCTGTCTGTCTGTCTGTCTGTCTGTCTGTCTGTCTGTCTGTCTGTCTGTCTGTCTGTCTGTCTGCGTTTCTAGCCAATAACGCGACTATTAACCCATTGTAATATTAACAGATCGCTGTAACATGTCTCGACATGTTAATTTAACAGAGGCATATCGGAAATACGATATCGATCTTAACACTCGCTCATTAAAGCTCATTAAAGATAAATACAAATATGTTTCTAGCCAATAACGCGAATATTAACCCATTGTGATATTTTTAAATACCCCAGCATCAACGGTATCGATCCGTGTATTGAATACAGGTTTGCACAGGTAGAAATTGTCGTCTGCTATTAACGGGTATAATACGGGTGAACGCCCGGATCGGTTTTTCTCCTCCTCCCTGGCACAACCCTTTAACATGGGGGAGATGGTACCTATAGTGACACCCTGTTCTACACATCACAAAATCAGTATTATGTAATCATATTGCTAATTTTAATATAAATTCAAATAATGTAAGAAAATACCCAATGTTTTCAATTATTAATTATACATATACAACTGTATAATAGATATAATAAGTAAACATTTAATTTTCATGCATTAATTAGCAAATTATAGGCGATATAAAACTCCATTTCGCCCGACAATCTCCATTTTGCCCGACATATTCTGAGGACCGTCATTAGGCCTAATAATTTTGATATAAAATCAAATTATGTAAGAAAATACCCATTTCTTTTTCAACTATATATTATACATATAAAACTATATAATAGATATAATAAGAAGAAAAAAATAATTTCATGCATTAATTAGCAAGTTATAGGCGATATAAAACTCCATTTCGCCCGACAATCTCCATTTCGCCATTTTCGCCCATTTAGTACATCAGTCATACCCGATTTTACTTGCGTCATATAACAGTAATCTCCCTTTGCCTTGGCCACTTTACAAATAGGCCATTTTTTGGTATTTTTCACTAATAACATCTTCACAATACAGATATACGGCTATATCCTGGAATAAATACAACTAGCACGTATTAGTGTATGTTATTTCCATAAAACAACCACATTGGATGCTATTTTTACTATATTTGGGTATATTTGGGCAATATTTGGGTATTTCGTGTCACCGCTTTAGGAGCATTCGGCGTGTTTCGGCTTTCATCGGCTTGACTTGACTTGACGCTTAGGCATCACGGGACGGTTGAAAATAGCCAACATTCACTGCGGGTGACTTATAACAATCACCGCCTCTTGCGACAAATATTGAAAAATACTCGCAAATGAAATACAAATCGCGCGCCACAATAAAAATGCAGTAACCGCACCAGATGTGTATATTTTTTTACAAAGTTACACACATATTTTTGGGTATTTCAGAAATTTCAACACGATTGAATTTGTTGGAATTGTTTTCATGATGAGGCACATATAACAACAGATAAAACTTACGCCGCACCTGAACTCGAATACTAGCATCTCGTATACATGTATTACGATAAGCCGCGAAACTACAGTAGTTGGGCCCGAAAACATATTACATCATACTTTCAAGGTTTGGTAAGCCGACGATTTGACCGGATACTTGTTTATTTATTTACAAAACAACAGCTAGTGTCAATAATAAGCACATGCGAAGTTTAGCCAACTTCATCTTCAATATTGAACTTGAAGTAACGAGATGTGCAAAACTATTTTTTAGTAGGGTAAGTATAATTTGATTAATTGATAATTTAGTGCTTGACTAAACATGAATCAATCGTGAAGACTTATACTTACCCCTCGGCTGGCTATGTAACCATCTCCACATCAGACCGCGCAGTTACAACAACAACAAGTACTGAAACTTTCAGAAGGCGTTCAAAGTACGTATTCTTTTATTTTGTCCTTATTATGCAACGGATGTTGATGAAATATCGCGCATCAAACGCGTCTTGTTAAGCTGCATTTGGTGGTATCTGTACTTTGGCCCAAACTTATGTTGTTTTTGCGACTAATCGATTTCCGTGTCTACTGACACGGAAATAGATTCTTCGCAAAAACGACATAAGTATGTGCCGAACTACCGGGACAGCCAAATGCAGCTCATGAAGACGCGTTTGCTGCGCCATATTTCATAAAAAAATCGTTGCATATTAAGGAAACTATAAAATAATACGTACTTTGGGGTGGCGAGATTTCAACACTTTCAGCTATTGTTGTTGTTGTAACCACGTGATCATGCACCTTGATACTTTGCATGACCCAATATCGATCATTCCCTGCCTGATATATGTTTTGCCATGACCAACCCTCTAATATCATCATCATATAGGATAACACTGAACATTACGGCTGAGTCTCCATATATCACATGCACTCACACTCAGTCCTTTTCACGGTCTGACATGCCGGCTTCGTGCGATGGGAGAATGAACTAGCTAGCTAGGTTAAATTATCCGCCCCATTGCCTCCTTCATTTAATGCACATATTTCGACTGTATGGCAGGTATTAGTAAATTTGGAAACAAACGGGCCAACGGTCATTGGCCTGCCATTTTTGGGCTCAAATGCCCGGGTTTGGAAGGTCCTCGAGTCGAAATATGTGCATTAAAGGTCATATTACAAACTATCACTTATTTTCTTCAAAACGCGCTAAAAACGACAACGGCGACCCTAATAACCGATTTCCGGTTCGTTTCTATTTTTCATGATATTGACATTTGTGTTTGTATTTCTTATATTTAAGGGTGGGAATTGGCTCGATGACCTTCCATACCCGGACATATAATAAGTCCATAAAAGCCGAATTTTGAAGTGTTTTATGTGATATATGTATGTGCAGGGCTGACAGATGTGTATAAATGTGTGCCGAAATGGGACACTACTTAGGTCCAATACGGTCTTGTAATTCCGCGCAGTGTCCCGGTGCACGGGAGGCGGGAAGAAGAGAGGGGGTAACTGGGTAGAACCTGGCACTGGTGATGCAGAGCAAAACAGGTCCCAGGTAGAACCAATCCACCCCTGGCGGCACTTGACACACAAGTTGGTGCCATATAATCGGTAAAGACATGTGACACTCATTCACCGAGCTGCAACAGCCCGGCTGTGTCTCAGCAAGCCGGGGCCGGAAGCAGGCAGATGAGAGCAGCATTCAGTTGAGCACGAGTATAACCTAGCGATGATATATTATACTGATCCGGAGTTTTATTCCAGCGAGTTCGAATATGATAAAAAAAAAGCCTATCAGACGTCGCCTGTTGCGGTGGTAATACGCGGGATCAGTGGCACCCGGCGGTCCGTGTTACCAGGGTCCGTCAAGTGCCACCGTACCACCGCTACCACACCACAGCCTAATATAATAAGAATACTTGGATGCGATTACTAATGGCGATTACTAATGGTGCATACTTGTGGCAAACTCGTAATCTGTTTGGGACCACTTTCTAACACCACGTTCTCTAACAACACTTTATCTAGCACCACCAAAGTAACTGCGGATGGAAAGAAATCGGTTCCCCAGACCAGTGGCAAACTAATAATCTGTTTGAAAACGCACTGGTCCCACCATTCTTTCCTAACGGTTCTACATAAATTTCTCCATGTAAACCTGAAGCAATGCTTCAACGCAGAAGAAGAATAGTAATAATAATAAGAATATGATCTTTTCTCACCATCTCGGCAGAGAGAACAACAGGCGACTGACTTCATAAATATAGCTCGTGCTCAACAGAATACCACCCACACCGAGCCCACCCAGCCCCGACTTACCTTAGCACATATCCAGGCTGCCACAATCCAGCGAATAAGAATAACACAATGGAAATACGAGTTAATTTCCAATAGTTAAGATGAGATAATTACCGACCGATAAAAACACGACCTGCTCAGTCCAAGGTCGCCGTTAGAGTGTGAATGTGATATTGAGATTTCTCATATCGCACCTTATCTGACACCTATACAGAGACATGCAATTAATTGGTCATCGATTATCTCTCCTGTTACTGCGACCTACTGGCGCGAGGTGGCGCTGTAAAAATAACCGCTATGACGTAGCAGTAGAACAGCTTAACTGATTGGTGGGTGGATGAAGGTTTCTTATATAATATCGTTTGGATTTACGGACATCATGTATTTGTTGCATAATGTCTCCGTTGTTGTCGTTTAATATATATACGTTAATCGTTATTGTTTACCTTCGCCTAGTTATACTTTGATTATGTATACGTTGGTTAAAATCATCGGCGACGACTATCTGTGCGGAAGTCGGTTGTAATTCACTGTCAAACAGACAGCAGAGCCAGAATCAGAAAAAAAAATGAATTAAATGTTATATTTCTATTTTCTTTTGACAAAATGCTAATCTCCGACATTTCGTAAATTGATTATGTATGTACTTCAGCATACTGAATAATCAGTGACACGCGTGTGTAGCTATGTTCAAACAGATGCCGCCGGAGGTCATTAATAGCAAACCACTTATCCAATGATTTGACCGCAGGCAAATAGGGAAGTGGATCTTGGGACAGGTGTATTCTGAATTCAATGAAGCCATATATGTTATATTGCAGGACTAAAATTGTGTAACTTGAATGTCCACTCGCTTATTTTTACGTAAATACTGTTTTCGAATACTAAAATATAACTAAATCACATATTTTGTTTGTTGACAGATAAAATGAATTAAAAGTATATATTCAATTTTCACATGTACAGTTGTTTTGTCAAATGGGGGTTACGTCGAAGCTTAGTCCATTATGTGGCTGTGACTGGAGAAATGGGGTTTGCGTGATTTGTGACTAGTGTAGGTCCTAATCAAATGTAACACTCCTGTAGTCTAAATACGATCTAGATTGCATGTTAGTGTGTTTTATTGAAGGAATGCCGAAAAGTGCAGCTCCTGTTCAGACTGTGCGAATGTACAGGATGAACTGGATCTACACTGGTCGCAAACGCCCTATAAACCACTTGTTGTGTTTGGCTTATTGCACCTTCTCAGTCGCAGTGTACAGCGGATGTTGACACAATCTTCAAACAACCCCCCCCCCCCCCCCCGTGGAAATTAGAGCGACTAATTTTCCCACTGCTGTCACCCCGGGCTTTCCTCAATTGATCCCATGTACAGTATTGTTTCATTGTAAGTGGACAATGGCCTACAATAATGACGTTATGCCAGTTTGACCAGCATAGCTCCAGATCCAGCTATGAACATGAGAGCTCTGATAAGTGTCTACTATGTTGCCCGTCTGATTTAGCATTATATATATACGTAGTATTGGGGAAAACATAGAGTGTAACCTGACGATGTAAATATAAATAAATGTATATACAGACTGGTATCCTACAGCTGTTGAACATTGCACAGTATGTCCATTTTGTCACCCACTGTCGCATTTCAGTATGTAGTTTGTAACTAGGTAATTCTTATATTTTTACAGTACAGTAGTCCCATATATTTATATCAGCGGTAATAAACTGGAGCTAATTTTAAACTGTGTATGCCATGTAGCTATATTGTTTTAACATACTCCAACTCCGTTATTTTAGTTCTCATGTTCATGCATTGCCTGTAATTTTCTTTTACATGTTGTAATTATCTTATGCTTTTACGTTACATGTAACTATTTTTGGAATGGTGGCCCGTATAGTTTTCGAACTTGTGGCCACCATAAATAAACGGTTGTATCTCACTTTCCCAACATTTTGATTTTTGGCCTGTCTAGACTGTCTCACTTTCCCAACATTTGACTTTCACACCTTCGACTTACCTGTATGTTGGGTATACTGCTGGGCTTAAAGTTGCGTTACACACATATTTAATTACAAATTAACAATTTTAACATGTGTCCTGGGGGCCGTTTCACTAAACTTCGTATGACTAAAATGTTCGTAAGTGTAATATGATAGTCTGTAAATTTCACATTAACAATGTTTTCTTGTAAACAATTATTGGATTTACATTTATTGAGCAGAGGCTGCATATGCAGCCTCTGCTCAATAAATGTAAAACCATCTATTGAAATGTCCAGAAGATCCTAAATTTGCACTTACGAACATTTTAGTCGTATGAACTTTAATGAAACGGGCCCCAGTATCGGACAATATCAAATAAATAATTACACTCACGGCGTCTGGAGGAAGGTTATTGTCGAAGACGCATGGCTACATGCCCTAGAGAACAATGACGACAACACAGTATCCGTAGTCACGTTCAAGGACTATGTCACTGAGCATTGGGTGGGTGGACGGCGACAAGGCAATGTGCAACCACTTTGACAACTTGGGACCACGAACGACAAACCACGTGGAATGTTGTCACAACAAGTTCAATGGTCTACTGACACATCCACATCCAAACATCTACAGTACCGTGGCACATTGAAGACCACATGGTACAGCTGAAAAATGGAGTATGCCGATGCAGCGTCACATCTGATTAAATTAGGACAATAAACACAAATAGGTGGTGTTTCATTTTATGAGGAAATATATTGTTTCAATCGCAAATGTGCTGAGTAAAAACATATGAGTTGTTTTAATGGTGTTCATCATGATCTACACTGTTGTGTTAAAACTCATAGCTGATCAGGATCTACACATTTTAAATTACATATGTATGAAATTAAATAAAAGTTGCTTTTGATCAGGAAATACACTGTAATTTAATAGAATATAGTGTACAAATGTGCTAAGTTAACTTTAGTAGTTACAGCTGATCAGGATCTACATAATACAAATTGTGACGTTTTTGTTTCCTGCTTGATTTAATCATTCATTACATGTATATATTTAAAGTATGGGTTCCTCCTTATAGGAATCACGATTTGCCTGGTTTGACCCTCAGGTACGTTTTTATCTTTGGCTCTTTAGTTACCTGGGAGTTGAATTGGGTTATTGCCCATTATGAAAGTAGTAAGATTATTACTGGTCCTACTGCTTTTGGGAGGGGCCAAGTGATTCTGGTGTGGTGAGGACCTGGCATCAGATCAGGATTATTCTCATTTCAGGGCTGAATATATAGTTTTGTTATTGTAAATATTCAGTTCTGATTTTCGGATTTCCCCCCCATTTGTACATGTACTTGAACATGTAGATGTACTTGTACAGGTAATATATGGGATTTAGTACTAAACCCATTAAATGTTCTTAGCTGTTGATAGGCCGTTAAACCCCAACAAACAAACAAACAAAACATATTTAAAACATTTAATAGCTAATACAGTCATGTTTAATACACACGTTTACTTTAACCCAAATTGTGTTATGTAACTTTCTGCTGTGCAGAATAGCAATTTTGACCAATTATCTCCAATTAAATCCATTGTTAAGTATAACAATAGTGTCTCACTTTCCCAACATGCAAAAGCGCCAAATTTCTACCTGAAATACAGAATGTTGGGAAAGTGAGAACACCCCAAATAAGCTTACCAGAACAACAAAGTGGAGTTCTAAGTAGTCTGTTGAACTATTAAGTGTAATAATCGTATTATGCATACATTTCGGAAGTTCTACTGATACGTCATATACCCACGTGACCGCAAAGAGAAATAACTGTGGTAAGCAAAATAAGGGGAAGTTAGTCATGCAGTTACGGCTGGAAAAACTGGTTGACCGGAATATGAAATCCGTAAAATAACGGCACATACTGGTCGGATTACTGTAAAATTTGTTTTATTTGATATATAAATGATGAATCATAAGCGTATCGCGAAAACAGAAGCTTGTTAATATCTACTTTAAATGAAGGAGGCAATGAGACGGTTAATTTAACCTAGCTAGTTCATTCTCCTATCGCACGAAGCCGGTATGTAAGACCGTGAAAAAGGCTGAATGCGAGTCATTGCATGTGATATATGAATATTCAGCCGTAACAGTGTTATCCTATATACTGATGATATTTGACTGTTGGTCAGGGCATAACATATCAAGCAGGAAATTATCGATATTTGGTTATATGCACATTATGATGTAATATGTGTTCGGGCCCAGCTACTGTCGTTTCGCGGCTTATCGTTATATACGATTTGCTATTATTCGAGTTCAGGTGCGGCGTTTATCTGTTACTATTTGGTTAGATGACAATGTGTTTCACATATTCTGAAGACGAAAGAAAAAGAGAAGATAATACACGGCGGTATAGTAATTGCCCATATATTAGTGAGTGGCGTGTGTGTGCAAGTATCAGGATAACAGTTGTTCTGCCAGTTTATAGTTTCGTGGAATTGATAAGGAAATGGTCACGTTCCATACCGCCGGTCATGGTCCAAAATTTTAAAGTTTGATTTCAGACGATGCATATTAGTCAATAATGTTTAATCAGAGTAAGGCGGGCGGCCAATTCCGGTATAAACTGCATTACTCCGTGAGCTGAATGGTGGGGAAACCGGAGTACCCGGGGAAGACCATAATGTTTAATCAGAGTAAGGCGGGCGGCCAATTCCGGTATAAACTGCATTACTCCGTGAGATGAATGGTGGGGAAACCGGAGTACCCGGGGAAGACCACCTCCTCCGGCAAGTAATGACAACTTCACATACGTAGGTGTAGAGGTGAAGAGCTGTGATCGAACAGCTACCGGGGACCAATGCTTTACTGCCGGTCCAAATAACGGCATCGGCTACTGACATTCCGACACGCGTCGCTCACTCGTGCCCGGCGCCCGGCCACACCGCAACGATGTCCATTTGATTCTATACTGAGCAAAACTAGAAACGTTCCTCCATGTTTAAGGAAAGATTCATCAAAAACCAAAAGGGTTACTTTTAAAAATGAAAATGGAAAAACAAGTTCATTCATTTCTGTATCAAAGCCAATAAATTGCATTTGGATATCTTGTTAAATATTCGAGAGATAACCGGCCAAGGGCGGTAGGGGTCAAAATCAAAAATCACAAAAACTCAGAAATGTGTTACTTAATGTTTAGAGATGGAATTTCAATAAGTAATGTGACAAATTCAGTAAATCTCGTTAGTACCGAGTGTGGCCACCATTTGCATGAATGCATGCAATGATCCTACGCCGCATCGACGTGACGTAACGCAATACCAGTGCGTTGGGCAAATTCCTCCATTCCCGTTGTAACGCCCGTGTAAGATCGCGAACATTGTCAATCTGATGGTTAGCTCGTGCTTTGCGGCCCAGCTCATCCCATATGTGCTCAATGGGATTGAGATCCGGGGAGACCGCGGGCCATGGCATGACGTCGACGTTGTTTTGCTGTAAGTATTGAGTGGTGACCCTGGCTACGTGAGGGCGGGCATTGTCGTGCATCAATGTCACACCAGGACCATGCTGACGGATAAATGGTAAGGCATGTGCATTTAGCACATCTGCAACATAACGTTGTGCATTGATGTTGCCCGCCCTGTACAACAACCAAATCTGTCTTCCGGTTTCCCATGATCCCACCCCAGACCATTACGCTCCCTCCCCCAAACCTGTTCTTCTCAACAATGCAACAATCGGTGAATCTTTCATTTTTACGCCTGTATACCCGTAATCTTCCGTCAGCATGACTAACTGTGAACCGAGATTCATCGGTGAACAAAACTCGGTTCCAGTCAGCCCTTCTCCAGTTCAGATGACGTCGCGCCCATAACAGTCTGGTAGCACGGTGACGTTGGGTCATTATCTGACCAGTGTACGGGCGGCGTGCCCGGATTGGTTGGGCGTTACGACGTAACCGGTTGCGAATGGTCTGCCCTGAGACACCGTATCGCCTAGCAGTGACTGTGGCTGCCAATCGACGTTGACGTAAGTGCGTCAACGTAATGTAACGATCGGCTCTAGCCGTCGTTACACGAGGCCTACCAGGTCGCTGCCGGTCGTGAACAGCCCCAGTCTGCTGGTACCGGGCTGCAAGACGATCAATCGTCTTCCGACAGCAACCAAACCGAGGCGTGACCGCCCTGACGGCCATCCCACCCGCAAGCATCCCAATTGCCTGATTTCGCTCGTTTTCGGAAAGCCGTGGCATATCGAAAACAGTGAAAAATTAAAAAAGTTTTTTAATTTTCCGAATAGCCCCTATCGCATGAATGGTACGACATGAACTGAATCACCTTATCGATGACAAGTATAGCGTGCACGTGCAAAAAGTGGAAATCAACGTTCCGGTCACTGGCCGCTATGTAAACCGTGTGTATCGGCTAAACTCTACACGATCGTATTCTGAACATCGCCACGGTTTAAAATACATGTACTTTGAACATGTGGTACATACATAGACAGAGCTACACCGGCTATAAAACAGGGACGTTTCTAGTTTTGTTGAGTATACAACATATCTTTTAAAAGAAGAGAACATGTACGATTAAGGGCTAAACAGGAGGCGATTGGCTGCCATCATTAACCTCTGAAAAAAAAAGTATAGGGTGCGGTCGCCAGTATTGGAAGACGATTATTGGTCAGTGGGAGTTGGGGGTATAGGTTGCAAGTTGGGCTAGTTCATGTATATGGTGTCATCGGAATTGTGTATGGTACAGAGGGAGGGATGGGCAGTGATAATGTCACAGCACGTCCATTACGCACATGCTGGTGGAGGAAATGGTTGGACTATCAGGGATGCTCTGTATCGCTGAGGTCTGGAGATAAACCAAAACTAAATTACATAATGTAATTTATTGTGTATCAAAAGATGCAATATGGCGGCGATGCGCGTACACTGGCGACTATCGAAGAAGTCGTTGAACCGAACTAAACTCATGTGTAGACCATAAGCAAAAAGACCCAAACGGATGCATCGGTCGTATGCGACCAGTGTAGTCCCAGATCAGACTGCACATTGGTGAAATCTGATCCGTACATTAACTGACGCTCCTGCATGTATGTGACCAGTGTAGTCCCAATCAGACTGCACATATGTGGAGTCTGATCAGAACATACACTGATGCGTCGAAGTTAAACAAAGGGACACAACGGTATATGTTACCAGTGAAGAAACGGATATGGCTGCACATTTGTGCCAGCCAATCAGGGTCCTCACTGATGGTCAAATAGGTGGGAATACATGAGAATAGCGGTTCTAACCTAACAATGCACCGAAATGTGGCGTAAATAACGGTGGGTATGTGTTAAAATAAACACGAACCCCCGATCATGAAACTGTCGAACATGAACCGTAGATACAACATATGGCTAACGGCCGGTATAAATAGAATCAGTAAGGTGCCAATTGATACAGAATATCAATATCTGGCCGGTGCCTGGACATAATATGTCGCAATTTTCATGAAATAGAGTAGATGTTACACAATCGAACATGCATGCTATATATGCTATATACAAAGTAATCGGCCCACGAGAAAATAGATGAGTGATAAGCGGTGATCAAAATGACAAAGAAACGTCCAAAACTCTTTTTACGTCATTATGTGATCATTTCACCGATTAAGCCAGATACAAGCAAGACATATATACATAATTTACAATTACAATTACCTGGAGTTAAACCAAAACTAAATTACATAATGTAATTTATTGTTTATCAAAAGATGCAATATGACGGCGATGCGCGTACACTGGCGACTATCGAAGAAGTGATGACAGCCGCGCAGTGGTCGCCAAAGCCAACGCCAGAACGAGACTTGAGATTCCGCGCCAAATGACGCACATCATAAGACATTACACTTAGCTGTTGATCTGTGCTTATGCAACTGTATACCATATCTTAAGATGGACACTCAAACGCTCAGACAAATATACAGGTGTTAACTGTGCATTAAAATATATAATATATATATGATATAGGAGATAGGATATATGGGTATTATAGGATATAATATAGGATATATAGATTATAGGAGATATTGTTATCATAGGATATGATATAGGAGTTTGGATAAATTGTAATAATGACCTTCCGGTTACAATATGTATATTTATTATTACATAGGTTCATCTATTTATATATATTGTCGAATATATTGGTTGTCATACTGGTTATACTATGTTATGCTTGGAGATTGGGTTTGTGTTAATTTATTTAGTTTAGCTTCATGTATTAGCCAACACGAGCCTGTACATATCGTCTCGTTCATTTCCCAGTACTAATCCTCGATAAGGCAATCCATAACAGATATACTTTCCCGGGCCAGTTCCGATCGAGTACATACCCATTGGATGTGGGAGAGATCACTTGTCGTATATTTATATCTACAGCCTGATACTAATAGGTAATATACTTTTTCAAATTGGGTTTGTCTTAATTTATTTAGTTTAACTTCATGTGTTAGCCCACATGAGCCTGTATAAATGTATTAATTGTTGCACTTTCACATGCGTCTGTATCATGCGAAACAATCAACAGTGCCAGCTTCTGGCCCAGGTGAAGCTCTCACGTATCGGGTTCTCGGCGTCCGCATACCAAAGTATAATGTCTCACACGAAACATACATGTATACGTACATTTATATACCTCCCGCATACAGGCACATTTAAATTAAGATTCTAAAAAAAAACAAAAAAACATGAAATTCACATTTGTTCATTGTACATATAGTGATGATATAACATATATATACAACCTATATGTTGTTATGTTTGGGGATTGGATTCTGATTGGGTTGGACTACCACACCCCACCTAATACATGTTAGAGATTACTTGTCTTATATTTATATTTACAGCCTGATACTAATATACTTGTTTTCAGATAGGATTTGTCTTACTTTATTTAGTTTAACTTCATGTGTTAGCCTACACGAGCCTGTACATATCGTCTCGTTAATTTCCCAGTACTAATCCTCGATAAGGCAATCCATACCAGAGAGACTTTCTCGGGCCAGTTCCGATCGAGTACAGACCCATTGGTGGATCACTTGTCTTATATTTATATTAGTTATATGTTGTTATGTTTTGAGATTTGGTTCTGATTGTGTTGGGCTACCGCACCCCACCTAATACATGTTAACGTTACTACATGTATATACATCCTAACATAAGCTGCGTACAAGGATCTTACAACATTGGCAACCAGTGACGATATTTACAGTAGTTTTCAATGACGTAACTTAGCTAGGACTCCATCGGATTTTTATTTGTTCCTACCCTTAGTACCGGTGTATACATGTTTACATGTATTGTATTTTAAAGTATGATTCATTATATTATTTAATTGTGCAGAATGTATTACATGTATTATTATTTTTTATATATTTGGAGCAGCGGTATTATGTTATATTTTATTCCAATACCCTGTCGCCTTAAAGGTAAATCACGGTCAAAGTGTATGCGGCATTTTTTTCTGTAGTTTAATACCATAATATATCATTAGGATACGACTTGCTGCTAAAAATGTCATAGTAAGCCGTAGTTTATAGATAAAAATGTACCTGTGCAACGGGCACATTTTGCGAGGACGAAAAACTTCATCGCGCATCGAAACCGGATGTGACGTCAGAACCAGTGATTCCTCCATTTATGAGAAAGGAGAATTAGAAAACGCCAACTTCCTCGTTATATTTGGCTTCTTTATTTAATTAGTATCGTGTCGTGTTTAAAGCGATTATTACAAACTTGTTTATAGACATTCAATTCATTATTCTGACGTGAAATATGTAGGTATTTCCGCGGATTTACGGAATAATAAAGGCTTAATAATGCGGCAGGTGTAATCTAAAATCAACGAAGCCACACATATTCTATGCTGATTGGTTGAATACACTGTTTGTATCTACTTGCTTGTTTCAAATAAACAGAAAATTATTGGACAAAAAAGATGTCAAAAATAAATAGCTTGGTCCGATATGTGGCTGTGACTGGAGAAATGAGGCTTGTGTGATTTGTGATCAGTGTAGGTTTTGATCTAATAGCACACTCCTGTAGTCTGAAAACCGTATATATTGTTTGTTAGTGTGTTTCAGTGATGTAATGGCGAAAAGTGCAGATCCTGATCAGACTGTGCGGTCTGATCCGGATCTACACTGGTCCTGATCTGGATCTACACTGGTCGCAAAAGCCCTATAAGCCACGTGTTGTGTTTGGCGTATAACAGACCTTCCCTGTCGCAGTGCCCAGGGCCAATTAATCGCTCTGATAAGTACGGCGGATGTTGAAACAAGCTTAAAACAATTGTCCGGGGTGATGTTCCGTCACTGGCCCTCCAGGGCACACCACCCCCGTGGCAAGGCCTATCAACAAAAAATGTTTGTTTAGGGGCACCCGACCCTACCTGCTATTTTATTAACAAAATGTGCCGACCCTATTTTTTTTTCCACATTTCAGATTTGTTTTTGTCTATTTCGTTAATTTTTATCCCTCTCCTTGTGACTTTTGTCTCGCACCCATTCTACCCATCTTTTTTTACACTCGCGACCGTCTTACGACTCTAGGTGCGGCGAAAACGAAGCGCCGGGACAGGCATTGCGGTAACTGCAGAGGTTATCCGAATATATAATTGTGTCCGGTGATTTCGCGCGTCCGGTGATTTCGCGCACCTCTTTAATTCGCATTGTCAACCTCTCGCTACCTGGTGTCGGTATATTAGAAGTCAACCTTTTCATAAACTATATAGTGGAGGGGCACTTTGAAGAGAAGTGGATTAAAAACGATTTCTGTTCAACCATAGAGAGCAAAAGCAACGACTATGCTAGATTGATACATCATACATTCCTGAACATGAATCCGGTGTCGGTCAATCAAATTAGGTGGGACAAGGTCACTGTTCAGGTCATTAAGTGCAAAGAGGTCAAATGAGTTCAAAAACATATTTTATATCAGTAGATGGACATGTACGTGCATATCAGGCTTCAAATATCATATAAAGTTGTTTAAATTGTTGAATACGGTTAGTTTTTATGGTGGTTCACATCGTTGTGTATTTTGCGATTTTCAAGATGGCCGCCAGGTATCAACAGTTTATCTTAAACATATTCTGACTTGATTATTATATGGCGTTTGGTACTTACATTATGCGTGTGCATACATTTGATAACTTATAAAAAAAATTCACCACTGACAAATTAATATACATATAAGATGGCCGCCAAATATTCACACAGACGTGTAGTAAATGTGTGTGAAATAACAAACATATAGCTACCCTTTCATGCACATTTATATTTCAGTTGTTTGCCTTTCTTGTTAGTATTGAATGTGTTCTTTGCAAAAATGAATGAGTCCATCAAATATAGTTATTATTTGACCATGTTGGAACATTCAAGATGGCCGCTAAGTATCGCTTAAGCTCTTATAGGCGCTGTTGATCGACAAAGTAGTAAAGAAATGAAATATAATTGGAAATCATATGTGTAATATTTTAAAAGTGCGAGGCTTGTGTTCCAAACTGTACCGAATTATCTGTCGTCGCAAACAAAGGTAAATTAAAGATGGCCGCCAACATGGATACCATTCTGACACACGTATATTACGTAGGGTAGTCATCAGCGACATAGCATATGCCACACCAAAACAAAATGTTTTAGTGTTTCCGATGACAACATAAAGAATAATATTTTATGAACCCATTTTAGTTACCAAGATGGCTATTATATTGCGTAGTTTTATAATATGAGCTATCAACAAACTGTTGGTGTAACTCATGGATAACAATAGATCCTAGCTCCAACATGGTAATGGTTAGTAAACGACCACATAGTCACGATCTTGAATTTCAAGTGGAACATAATTGTGAAAATAGTTGTTGACAATGTCAAAAGAAACAGGAACATATTTACAATTACTTCTAGGTATTCATGCATATGAGTGAATCAACATAATGCCCGTGTCTAATACCTCTATTCGGATAGAAATAAAATACAGTGGCAGGTTGGGAGCATGTGAATGGCAATTTATTATATAACTAGAAATGGACGCTTGTCGACAAGCGCATGTGTATCCCCCTCCCCAGATACACAAGTAGTTTGAAAAAAGGGTGTTCGAGTTATGCTCCGGAGACAAAATCAGTGACGGAAAAAACGAAGGGAGATAACTAAAAAATTAGTGATGCAAGAGTTGTCATTCTTGCGTGACACACCTTTAGGGTTGTGGTCTATGCATGTGTGAAGTTTCATGAAAATATTCCAAAGGGTGTTCGAGTTATGCTCCAGACACGAAATCAGTGCACAAAACAACAAAGGGAGATAACTAAGAAATTAACGACGCAAGAGTTGTCATTCTTACGTGCGACACACCTTTGGGTCGTCTTCTATGCATGTGTGAAGTTTAATAAACTAGAAAATGTGTTCATAGAACACGGATGTCCCACATACCGCTTTGATAATAAATGAGGCCAAATTCCAAGTCAAAATTTTCTTTTACCTGAGCGTTAAAGTTTTTGAAGCACTAAGTATGTGACCTTGACCCTGGGCTTGGCGGGGGCAGGACGAACGTGGATTTGGCACAGGGCAGTAGAGGACCATTAGAGCAACGCGTATATGAAATATGAAGTTGATCCGTGAATGGAAAGAAAAATTATATGATATTTACCCGAGCATTAAAGTTTTTGAAGCACCAAGTATATGACCTTGACCCTGGGATTGGTGGGGCAGGACGAACGTGGATTTGGCACAGGGCGGTAGAGGACCATTAGAGCAAGGCGTATATGAAATATGAAGCTGATCCGTGAAAGAAAACAGAAATTATAAGATATTTACCTGAGCGTTAAAGTTTTTGAAGCACTAAGTATGTGATCTTGACCCTGGGCTTGACGGGGCAGAACGAACGTGGATTTGGCACAGGGCGGTAGAGGACCATTAGAGCAACGCGTATATGAAATATGAAGCTGATCCGTGAAAGAAAACAGAAATTATAAGATATTTACCTGAGCGTTAAAGTTTTTGAAGCACCAAGTATGTAACCTTGACCCTGTGCTTGGCGGGGGCAGAACGAACGTGGATTTGGCACAGGGCGGTAGAGGACCATTAGAGCAATGTGTATATGAAATATGAAGCTGATTCGTGAAAGAAAACAGAAATTATAAGATATTAACCCGAGCGTTAAAGTTTTTGAAGCACCAAGTATGTGACCTTGACCCTGGGCTTGGCGGGGGCAGGACGAACGTGGATTTTGCACAGAGCGGTAGTGAACCATCAGAGCAATGTGTATATGAAATATGAAGCAGATCGGTCGAAGGATGAAGAAATTATGAGACATTTACCTGAGTGTTAAAGTTTTGTGACGGACGGACATACGGACGGGAGGACGGGACGCACGTTCCTACAAATGAATACTTGTTGGGTTTTTACTGTATAAAAATACCCAACAAGAGTACCCAACACTATCCTAACCCTACCCAATAAGATCCCCGTACGCTTACAACAAGTACCCATTCGTGTGTGCGGACGGACGGACAAGGGTAACACTAAATGCCCCCTCCACTATCGTGGTGGGGCATACAAATATTCCAAAGGGTGTTCGAGTTATGCTCTGGATACAAAATCAGAGCACGAAACAACAAAGGGAGATAAGTAAACAAGAATTCCGCGGAATCAAATGCCTCGCCTTGTCCCGCCTTGAACTCGAGCCTGGGCCCGAAAGCAATTTTCACTGGCCCGAACATATTATACAATTATTGACTAGTGAGCCATAGAATATCAGATTATATTCTATGGCTCACTAGTCAATAATTGTTTTATTATATGATAATAGTCTGTATATAGCACTTACGACCTTATGCTACTAGACAATAAGAAACGAGGCAAAGCTACGAAGGCCATGTTTTTTCCAAGCATAGACACTTGGATACCCGCTTTTTGTAGACTAGATGGCCGTGGCCTTGGGGCGAGGCATGGACACTAAAACAAGAGGCCCAAATGGGCCTGTATCGCTCACCTAAAAGCCTCCATAGTGGTCATCTTGATTTCACAAAGACTCTTCACTTACAACGTCAAATGTTCCACAGAATTTGTTGGTACCTTCTGATCTAACATATATTGCGAATGTGCATGTGATTTACTGCTATACTTTCGATTTGATATATAAAATGACCATATTCGGTCAAAAATAAAATTTGACCCCTATTTGACACCTCGGGCCATGACCATTTTTGACCCATAGGCCACCATATGAACAAATCTGAATCAGCGTTAACTATCCATCATTCATACAAAGTTTCGTCGAAATTGGCCTGGCGGTTTGTGAGAAGAAGATTTTTTTGACAATTTGACCTACTTTTCAACGGCGGACATCTTGGATTTGGTGATGACCTCCATTTTAACAAAACTGGAGAGGCTTCACCCACAGACCATTACAGTTAAGTTTGGCCAATATCGGCCAAGCAGTTCACAAGAAGAAAACGTTTGAAATCTTTAGTAAAAGAACAACCTTTTTACCTTTCGGTGGCCATCTTGGATGACAAAATCATCTGATTTAGACAAAAAAATGCTCCAGAGTGATAGACTAGTCGATACCTTCGATTTGATATATTATATAACCATATTCGGGCAAAAATATAATTTGACCCCTAGTTGACCCCTCGGGCCACGCCCATTTTTGACCCAGGGGCCACCATATGAACAAATCTGAAACAGCGTTAACTATCAATCATTCACACCAAGTTTCGTCGAAATCGGCCTGGAGGTTTGTGAGAAGAAGATTTCTTGACAATTTGACCTACTTTTCAACGGCGGACATCTTGGATTTGGTGATGACCTCCATTTTAACAAAAATGGACAGGCTTCACCCACAGACCATTACAGTTAAGTTTGGCCAATATCGGCCAAGCAGTTCACAAGAAGAATACATTTGAAATCTTTAGTAAAATAACAACTTTTTTTACCTTTCGGTGGCCATCTTGGATGACAAAATCATCTGATTTAGACAAAAAATGGTCCAGAGTGATCGACTAATCGATACCTTCGATTTGATATATTATATGACCATATTCGGGCAAAAATATAATTTGACCCCTAGTTGACCCCTCGGGCCACGCCCATTTTTGACCCAGGGGCCACCATATGAACAAATCTGAAACAGCGCTAACTATCGATCATTCATACCCAGTATCGTCGAAATCGGCCTGGCGGTTCGTGAGAAGAAGATTTTTTAAGAATTTGACCTACTTCTCAACGGCGGCCATCTTGGATTTGGTGATGACCTCCATTTTAACAAAAATGAACAGGCTTCAACCACAGACCATTACAGTTAAGTTTGGCCAATATCGGCCCAGTAGTTTACAAGAAGAAGACGTTTGAAATCATTAGTAAAAGAATGACCATTTGAACTATCGGTGGCCATCTTGGATGACGTAATCATATGATTTAGACAAAAAATGTTCCAGAGTGATTGTCTCGTCGATACATTAGATTTGATATATTACATGACTATATTCGGTTAAAAATAAAATTTGACCCCTAGTTGACCCCTCGGGCGACGCCCATTTTTGACCCACGGGCCACCATATGAACAAATCTGAAACAGCGCTAACTATCGATCATTCATACCAAGTATCGTCGAAATCGGCCTGGCGGTTCGTGAGAAGAAGATTTTTTAAGAATTTGACCTACTTTTCCATGGCGGCCATCTTGGATTGTCGATGACCTCCATTTTAACAAATCTGAAATGGCATCACCCATATATCATCCCTGTGAAGTTTGACAAATATCGGCTCAGCAGTTCGGGAGAAGAAGACGATTGAAAATGTTCACGGACGACGGACGACGGACGACGGACGACGGACACGGACGCTTTGCCATAACAATAGCTCACATGAGCTTTGCTCAGGTGAGCTAAAAATTGAAAAAGAATGTAAAAAAAAAAAATGGAAAACAAAAATTTAATTAAAAAAAAAGAAAAGAATAATGCTCCCTACTGGAGCCCAGAATGTTTTTTAATAGTCATATATTTATCTACACATCATATATACACAGGTCCACATATTGCCACAATATTTTCAACACAGTTTACGGAAATGTAATATAATCATTTACCTGTATAAATTACCTGTAAGTGGTCAGTGGTCAATTGCACATGCTAGCACATGCACAGGTGAATAGTCTGTATATAGCACTTACGACCTTATGCTACTAGACAAAAATTGAAAAATAATTTGAAAAAAAAAATGAAAAAAAAAAATGGAAAAAAAAAGTTTAAAAATAATAATGCTTGCTACTGGAGCCCAGATTTTTTTTTAATAGTCCTATATTTATCTACATATATCTGCACAGGTCCACATAATGCCACAATATTTTCAACACAGTTTACGGAAATGTAATATTCAATGTAGTAATTTACCTGTATAAATTACCTGTGGTCAACAGTGGTCAAGCACTGGACATTTGCACATGCTAGCCCATGCTAGCACATGGTTCTCCCACTCTCTATTGTTCTCTCTACAGGTAAGGTGTACAGAGCACACGAGAAAAGGTGTACAGAGCAGACGAGAAAACGGGTCTTCATGCATTAGTGTCCAGTTTGTAGAGTGCGCAAAACAAAAAAGGGAGATAAGCAAGTTGTCATTCTTGTGCGCGACACACCTCCGGGTCGTGGTCTATGCATGTGTGAAGTTTCATGAAAATATTCCAAAGGGTGGTCGAGTTATGCTCCGGACAGGAAATCAGTGCGCGAAAACAAAAAAGGGAGATAACTAAAAAATTAGCTATGCAAGAGTTGACATTCTTGTGCATGACACACCTTCGGTTCGTGGTCTAATTGAATGTGTTAAGTTTCATAAAAATATTCCAAAGGGTGGTGGAGTTATGGTCAATCAGTGCGAGAAAAAAAAAGGGAGATAACTAAAAAATTAGCTATGCAAGAGTTGTCATTCTTGTGAGCGACACACCTTCGCGTCGTGGTCTATGCATGTTTGAAGTTTCATGAAAATATTCCAAAGGTTGGTGGAGTTATGCTCCGGACACGAAATCAATGCGAGAAACAAAAAAGGGAGATAACTCAAAAATTAGCTATGCAAGAGTTGTCATTCTTGTGCGCGACACACCTTCGGGTCGTGGTCTATGCATGTGTGAAGTTTCATGAAAATATTCCAAAGGGTGTTCGAGTTATGCTCCGGACAAGAAGTGTCTGCGGCGGACGCGGACGCGGACGCGGACGCGGCGCGCTGTCAAATCCATAGTATCCCCCGACTGAGTCCGGGGGATACAATTACCGATGGTGGGTTGATAATTGCCGGGGAGCGCGATATCCCTGGCTTGGCCCTGATTCGCATGTTCAACTTTCTTGTAGGCAAGAGTTGAATCCGGCTAACCCCGTTATAAGAGTACTACGATCAGTGGTAATCCTACTACGTTTATGGGGAAGGGGGCTAAGTTACTATAGTGTGGTGAAGACCCGACAGTATATCCGGTTTGTCTAATGTCAGGGTTGGATGGAAATTGTATGTAAATATTCAATTACCCGCCCCCATCCATGCAGATGAAATGCGCTGTCGATAGTCCGTTTAAAGACATTAAACATTAAACCGGAACCCTATCATGTTATCTTTAACACGACCATGACAACAAATGTTGCATTTTATTATTGCAACAGGTCCGTAACCAGGAGGTCGGTGCGGTCGGATGACCCCCTCCACAACCTCCCTCATCGTGCCTTGATGTCCACTCTTTCAAGCACTAAAATAAGAATTATTGTCAATACGTAGTCATTTTATAATATTGATGCAAGCAGGAGAGTCGTATTACATGTATGTGCTCAGTTTTTGCTGAGAATATATAAAATGGTATTTCAGACCATCTGGATTTCACAATTGTCTGGAGAAAGAGCATGGCCCCGTACCTCCAATAGCTGCCTCGGGCCATTCAAGCCCTTAAAAAGACTCATTGCTTCATACAAGTCTGGTTACGGGTCTGTTGCATACATCGAAACCATGAGATACCGGTACATTATATACGGATGCGGATATTGTGTCATTTTCCATTATAACGAAGACTAATATCTATCTATGAAAAACGATAATCAATTTATAATGCGGTACACGACAGGGTAGGCACAGCGATTGACATATCGAATTCTGAACTTGACTGGCTACGTAACAACTACAATTATTAATTTCCCACATAATGAAAGCAGCGTTTTTTCATAGCGAAGAAGTATGCTTAGCTTTTTGCATATGAAAACGAAAACCACGCCATCGCATCTTGAGCTATATAAGTAGTATGTTAATGTCCCCATTAGTGCGCTATAGAAGACACTGATATGCATTTGCATACGTTATATTCCGACCATTTATACTTGAAAAGTATTTATCGACACATTTATTATTTTAACAAAGTAGTAATGTTGACGACAGTAACATGAACATGGAATACCAATAACTTGGAAACACTGTACATGGACACTCCGAGTGTGCTTGCCGGTGTAACAAGAAACATAACCAATTACTTGAAAATTGGAGAATGATATAACATATACATATCGTATATATGTAGAGTCAATGGTGTGATCATGGTCATCGCATCTCAGTTTATATACGACATATGTTGTTGTTATTGCCCTAAATAAAATAACTTTTGGATTTCGTATCATTTAAGTAGTCATATGCCGGTAGTCATGTGCTAAGCCATGTAAGTACATGTATGAATAAGTTAATAACCACTATTTGTGAGCCATATTCACATTACTCTATATTCTACGAATTCAATGCATGGTGTCATCCATACCATTACATCTCAGTTCATAAACGGCATATGATGTGAGTATATAAACAATAAAATCACGTTTTGATGACCTATAATATCAAGAAGTCATATACATGTAGGCATGTACTATGTACATAGGAAGGATTTAATGATTCAGTGTTTGTGAGTCACATATGTATGTATATTAAACTATAATGCGATCGAGATCAATATGCTGTGAATTCATGATGAAACATATGTTGAGGTCATTCATGAGATTGTTTGGTACATATAAAGAATACAAAAATGTATTATGCGGTCATAATGCAATGTATATTGAATGCATATGTATGTATATGTATCACAGCTATGAAGGTTACTGTTTCTGGGGAATACCATACACTGTAATCATATATGTTGTAGTCATATAATGTCCTTACATGGTATGTGTAAGTGTCATAACTGTGTATTATAATATCACAACCATATGTGTAATATAATATATAATACTTTAAATGCATTAAAATGAACATGATTGATTATTCTATGCTAATCTAGAATTATATCAGAATGTTCCATCATCCGTGTCTATACACACCAACATACGATATATATAAGATCGTAAGGAACCAAACAGAGACACTTATTTTCACATGCACGTATTTGGGCAGTTGAAATTGCGATTCATGGATAAATAATGTACACAAATCAACCAAACAACCAATTGTCAGTACTATACCGCAATTCCCGTCACTGGATTTTCAACTAACCGGGTTTGAGCTAACCTGGAAGCGAAACGTGTAAAGCTAAACATTGACACATAGCTGATCTGAAGCCTCTACATCATGATAATTCGTTACAGCATATTATGTTTTATATATGTGACACGCATAGACGCTGTCAATATTGATATCAGTGCAGGAGACGGGACTTTTGTTGATGAGAATATATGTTAATTGAGAATATATTTTCATTTATCAGCGATGATTATGCAAGCAGTCATGCGGAAATTTGTGCTGAAATAGAATATGCTGATCTGCTTTATACAGACGTATGGTTATATAGGACAACTACTAAATATGTCAGCGTAATTTAAATGTATGCATATGCGTATATCCACTTGTGAATGTATGTATATTCACGGAAACAGAAACTGTAATACATACTATTTGATAAGTGTTGCATTTTACATGAATAGTTTTATCATGGTTATAATTAAGTCCAAAGTGATTGAAATGTCATGGTATTTAGCAACACACCAGCATATAAAAGTTCAATATCTGACTGTAATGCGAATATGGCCGAACTATAGCATATGTATCAATATGGCATTATAGTGCAATTTACAACGTATATGATAACGTAAGACTCAATAAAATACAAAAAGTACATATATTTTAATATTCTGACTCTACAACGAGTGTAACCTAATTCGAGCATCACCAATTGTATTATCAGCGATCTACTAGTCTGAACACATGTGAATCTGTCCTATAAAGAAATAAGTAAATGAAAAGAAACGCGCAATTGTCAGTACCACACTATATTAAAATAGCCTAAATGAGGCGACCTTTTTTAATAAACAAAATTACAAATTATTCAAAATCAAGTGTGTCCAACTTTCTGATTTAACCGCCTAACATAATGCAGTAGTATACATAAGTAAAGCACAAGGAAACATTATATTAAATAACATTCGAGTTTTTGGAAAACATGGCGGCCATTTTGAATCAAACACGCTCTTTAAGAAGAGCATACATATTGATCTATATCTTTAATATCGTATATCAGATGAAAATCAAACTAATATGTTCATATCTAGCTTTGTACCAATATATGGTCCACCACAGTGTAGATAATGCTGCCTGATCTTGATGAATATTTGGCGTCCATCTTGGATTCATATGCATCTGATAGCCTCCATCTATGTTTAAAATGAATGCATGATATCCAAAGGTTGTTCTGCGTCCGTCCGATCAAGATCCAAGTGCCTATTTGTTTTCATTCATCAAATAAGTACACATTTCAGGCTAAATATTGATGCTTGGCGGCCATCTTGAATATGTTGATACTCCCAACGATAGAGACGTCCGAGCAAACCGAATTGCTTTGTATATGCCCCATAAAACAATAATCACCAATAAAACATACTTTATCGGATTTTTCTGTAATGTTATGCAAGTACATATTGCATTATTAAAATAGATTGAGTTTTGCACTCATTTGACCCATGTGCACTTAATGACCCCAAAATGACCTTGTCCCACCTGATTTGATTGACCGACACCGGATTCGTGTTCAGGATGGTATAATGCATTGATTTAAAGTAGTCGTTGCTTTTGCTCTTTCGGGTTGAACAGAATTCATTTTTATGGGTGCTTGCCCCCCTACTAATACAACTTCTGACGATATTTGGCCAATCTAAGTATATTTGGTGAGTACAAGTTTTTGTTTGTGTCAGTTTTACTCTTCGTATCCTAATACATGCATACGTTTTATTTCTAAAAAAAAAAAAGATCACATTTTGCAGAAGACATACCGGTAGTCTGTCAAAATCATGTTTACTTCTGTTTTGTGAATGAAATAGTTGGCCCCGGATCGAGTATATTAAAACATACAAATGACGTCTTGGGGGGAAAATACTACAAAATTGTCAATGTATGGAAGCCCAAACTTGTTAGAATATTTGTTTTGTAGTAGTATTTTGAGTACTTGCATTAATCTTGGTATTAATCTACGCTGGATGTGTTATACTGTCATTAATTTGTTCATTGACTGTAATTTATCACATGCTGACTTATTGACCCCTTCCCTGAACGTAGAAATGACAGTCATGTTGGCGTGTATTGACCACCATAGACAAATATAATTAACTGACGTCACTAAAATTGCACTGCGCAAGTACACCGGACATCCAGATTTTCGGGGAATACCCAACGGGATTTCACAAATGGCGGCCGTTTACATTGATGCACTTTGTTTTATTGCATGATATTTCGTAGAAATACGGCGAAATGGCAAGTTATTATGCATATAAAGTTGTAGGTCTGAATATGCGATATTTATAGATCGGTTGTTGTTATTGTTTCCTTAGCTGCGCGAAATTACCGGACATCACCGTAATCAACAACAATCAATCGTCTAGTGGGACTCGCATCTTGTTGCGAAACCCGCATATTTTTTTTATTTGCCGAGTTTTTCGGCCTCGCGGAATCTCACGCACTTTGCGGCAAACTGCTGTTTTGTGGCAAAACTCCGCAACCTCCCGCGGTATTCCCCGCAATCGATACAAACAATTGCGGCAATCATGACCAACTGAACTGAACATATCACCAACACATTTGCCGCAATTTGCGGCGTTTTGATCGATAGAAAATGCGGCGTTTTGCTTCATATTTCAGTTGAGTATTCATGCAGTTTCTTTAAGGTCACAGACACATATCGTCACGCGAATCGGCGTAATATCTCCAAAAATGTGTATGGAAATAAAGGAACATATCTTCTGTATCGTAACATCGGCCTATACACATGTAGTACATTGCCGACGTCACGTTTATATATATATATATTATATTTTTCCAATCGAAATTTAAATACGGTCATAAGTATTCAATTCCAATAGACCGGTAAATGGAAATTGCGATTATTACCTTAGAGGTAATTAGAAATCGTATGGGTCCCGTTAGTTTTCGTTGATTTTATGACCGACGACTTCCGTTTCGGCCTTCGACCAACTCGTCCGTCAGCCAACTCATAATAATACACAATAGCGACATGTCCAATGTTCATCAGCTGACAGTCGACAGGTTGTTGCATGCCCGTATGTAGTCGGGGGTGGGGGAGAGATAAGTTGTGCACTCGCGATCACGCTTCACGATCGCAACCTATGCGAGAAACCGCGAACACGCGAGGTTGTCACATGTCCCTAACAGGACACGTACACATTGTTTTAGAAGACGATTCTTATGTGCAGCCAAAACATGTTTTATCAAGAAATAGAACAAATGTGGACAAACATCAGTAGTTCTTGACAACAAAAACATAATAATTGTCTTAGGAGACGATTCTAATGTACTGCCAATACATGTTTATTGAAAAGAAAACATATTTCGATACGTGTTATTGGTTGCTGTATCGCATCGTCGACCTATACACAAGATCGCAAAAACGCGAGACTGCAAAATCGCGAGGCGAAAACATGATATTCTATTGTATTCAATATCGCGTTTTCGCGTTGTGATCGCGCGTTTTTGTGAATGCGATATCGCGTTTTTGCCTTGGCTTTTTCACGATGTGTTGAAATTGAGTTTTGTGTACTGGAACCCCAGACAATGTCGCTGCTCTTGACATGCAGTGGGCCTCACTATCGTGAGAACAAGCTGTGTCCAACAGTCGTCCACCGCCCATACAGCAGGGATACATAATAGTTTTCAAACGGCGTATAAAGAAATATGCCGCCGTGCCCACCTATCCCAAACTAGCACATTTGCGACATATCATTTTTGTCGCGCCCGCTTGCGGAAAGTGCGATATAGTCGGCAATTTGGCTTACTTACGTGCGTACGTACGTACGTGTGTCCGGTTAAAGTTTTTGGCTAAGTTTCTTGGTTAAAGTTTTTGGTTAAGTTTTTTGGTTAAGTTATTTGGTTAAAGTTTTTGGTTAAGTTTTTTGGTTAAAGTTTTTGGTGAAGTTTCTTGGTTAAAGTTTTTCCTTATACTATATCTCTGCAGCTGCTTTGCCCATTACCTTGAAACTTCACATGGGTGTTTATCATCATCTATATTTTCATTCTATCGAAACCGCTGCTTGGGGTGGGTTTTCGGCATAGATTTTACAGTTTCTAATACATTAACATAACTCTCAAATATTTCGAGTGTAAACTGCACTAAAAACGCGTCTCACTAACCTAAATTCGCTTTTTAAAATCAAACGCGGTCATTTCCTGATTAAAAATGAATGTTAGCCGCCATCTTTAAAAATATCGAATCACGTGACATGCACTGATTTGGTTGGTAATGGAAATGACGTCAGTCTCCAACCAAACCACTGCGTGCGGGTTAGGGTTAGGGTTAGGGTTAGGGTTAGGGGGGGTTAGGGTTTGGGTTAGGGTTAGGACAGGCACCATGTGCTGGACAGGCACCGTGTGCTGGACAGGCACCGTGTGCTGGACAGGCACCATGTACGGGCTTCTCGGCGGCGGAATGGAGCCTGGTGCCGATCGTGCTTCGCGAAACCAAGCACCGCAACTGGTCTGTCCGGTCGCTCGGCCACGGAACGGCTCGCAATGCGGCGTGCCGCTCTGTGGTCGGTCGGCCACGGAATGGAGTTCTGTGCAGTGGCGACGACGGCTGGTCTCTCTCGGGCTTCTCGGCGGCGGAATGGGGCCCGGTGCCGATCGTGCTTCGCGAAACCAAGCACCGCAACTGGTCTGTCCGGTCGCTCGGCCACGGAACAGCTCGCAATGCAGCGTGCCGTTCTGTGGTCGGTCGGCCACGGAATGGAGCTGTTGAAAGTAACATTACTAAGGATAATTGCACATATCATTGTATTACATCTCTTGGATATAGTCTCCGTAGACTCTGCCAATAGTCTCTCAACTGGATATAGTCTCTCACTAAGCGGATTTAGTCTCTTAAGCCCGTGGTTAGGACAGGCACCATGTGCTGGACAGGCACCGTGTGCTGGACAGGCACCACGTGCTGGACAGGCACCATGTGCTGGACAGGCACCATGTGCTGAGGACGAGAGGACCCGGGGACCCGGCGACCCGGCGACCCGGGGACCCGGGGATCCGGGGACCCGCCAACGGCAAAGTATCAAACGTCTATGCTTGTTCATCAACATCTGCATTCTCTGTGGTCGGTCGGCCACGGAATGGAGTTGTGTGTGCAGTCTCCGATTAATAGTGGTTTTTGAAAACTCGCCATTCGATTTAGTAAGGATAATTGCACATAGCATTGTATTACATCTTTTGGAACATTGCGAGGTAGGGTTACGGTTAGGGTTAAGACAGGCACCGTGTGCTGGACAGGCACCATGTGCTGGACAGGCACCGTGTGCTGGACAGGCACCATGTGTTGTTTATTTTCCGCCCGTAAAATGACTCGTGTGGCCCCTCGGCCACGGAACGATTCCAGCAAGAAGAACACTGTCGCCCCTCGGCCACGTAAAGACTGAAAATTGTCCAGCAATCACAGTGTGGCCCGGCCTGTGGCCCCTCGGCAAGAACAACACTGTGGCCCCTCGGCCACGGAACGACTTTGCCATTTTTACAGCGAAAACACTGTGGCCTCTCGGCCACGGAGTGATTCCAGCAAGAACAGTGTGGCCCCTCGGCCACGCAACGACTCCGTTTATGCGATTTTACAGCAATCACACTGTGGCCTCTCGGCCACGGAACGACTTTGACAACTTCACAGCAATCACACTGTGGCCTCTCGGCCACGGAACGACTCCGTTGTTTGCACTGTGGCCACGGAACGATTCAAGCTAGAACAGTGTGGCCTCTCGGCCACGGAACGACTTTGACAATTGTACAGCAATCACACTGTGGCCTCTCGGCCACGGAACGATTCAAGCTAGAACAGTGTGGCCTCTCGGCCACGGAACGACTTTGATAACTTTACAGCAATCACACTGTGGCCTCTCGGCCACGGAACGATTCAAGCTAGAACGGTGCGGCCTCTCGGCCACGGAACGACTTGGATAACTTTACAGCAATCACACTGTGGCCTCTCGGCCACGGAACGATTCAAGCTAGAATAGTGTGGCCTCTCGGCCACGGAACGACTTTGATCACTTTACAGCAATCACACTGTGGCCTCTCGGCCACGGAACGATTCAAGCTAGAACGGTGCGGCCTCTCGGCCACGGAACGACTTTGATAACTTTACAGCAATCACACTGTGGCCTCTCGGCCACGGAACGATTCAAGCTAGAACAGTGTGGCCTCTCGGCCACGGAACGACTTTGACAATTGTACAGCAATCACACTGTGGCCTCTCGGCCACGGAACGATTCAAGCCATGTGACTTAGCATGGCGATTGATTTGTTTGCTCTATTGTGATATCCACGCCATTTCTGGATGACGGAACACTGGATCGGTTCACGCTGAATCCATTGTTCCTCAGCAGCTCTTCCATCCCAGGATATAACTGCTCTAAGTTTAACAAACTCAGCAGATATACTGTATTATACCGTGCATAGTTGGGATGGTCAAAGCTGAAGAACAATGGACACATCTTCATAAGACATGCTATGTGAAGGTCTAAGTTGTTTTCTTTGGTGGCTCAGAGAAACTGCAACACCGTATGCACCGAATCCATGTATCCCAGCCAATACTGTGCCATTTTCCCAAGTTTCCCTTCACTAACCCTGTCTCGAAACTCCGAGTATGATGACAATGCTTTCATGCATTTGTCATTTGTCATGAACTCCAATAATCTCCAAAAATACCCGAAAGGGCCATTATATAATACCTGTTTGGCGGCCATTTTGAAAATAATTACCGTTGATAGCACACCAGAAATAATGCAAATCGATGTGAAAAAGGATCTGCCATGTGAATATGTTGCTACAGACATGATTAAATTGTAGGTAGCTCATCGTGTGGTGAAAAACAATTTTGCAAGCATAAACAATTAAGTATTTTGGCGGCCATTTTGATAATTGTGGCTATTTGAGGAAGGTATCCAATATAAAACTTATTGTAAGTCATTTTTATACTCAATTGGTGAAAAAATGATATCGCTTAACTTGGAAGAACGTGATTTAAATGACACATATCGGCCTGTTCTAAAACCACCCAGTTTTGTATGGCGGCCATTTTGGAAAATGGCCGCCATTTGTTCATCCATCGGCTTTGTAGGCGCAGACAATCAGGTTTGATAGACAATAGGTTACTGAATCCGAAAATCACACTGACCAAAAATCCCACAGGGGGGGGGGGGGTTATTGGTGGCTCAAGGTCTAGTGCACAGTGTTTGCTGTCTGCCAAAATATTCAATGTGGGATCGTAGCTAGTTATCTGCCGTTAAATTTATTTATAGAAGTCTGGTCCAAATTGTGCAATTTAATGGACTGTTTGTAACAATAGTGAATGCAGCATCATCTGTTGTGAAAAGGCGTTAATAAAGTGATTTCGACTAGTATACATCCAAATCATCTTACATAGATACACAGTCAGATCTTGGTATACATTGTACACACTTAGTAATGTTATTGCTATCAGTGTAGACTCCGATGTGCAGTCTGATCTGGGTCTACTCTGTTCGCCAAAAAATGTTTGTGCTATTCAGTAAAAAACAAATGCTGAAATACAGCGTAGCACCAGATATCTATTAATAAATTTACAAAGGGATACAACTAGCTAAGATCCATCATTAACTAGTATTATTTATACTAATTAAATGCGTCACATGAAGGAATAATATTTTCGACAGAATATAAAGTATGATCATTGCACATCAAACAATAAATACAGAGAATAAATAGAGGATCTCAAAAGATTTACCATTTGATATGATATTTATGAAACGAGTCACGCAGAATTTATGCACCGAGCCTCTAGCGGACAAGTTTCATAAATCTCATATCAAAGGGAAACGAGTTTCAGATTCTGTTTATCACATGACTTCAGCCTACAAAAAGCTGAAAGCTTGGAGATATCCAATACGTTTCAGTGAGTAGACGTCATTGACTATTTTCGCATCTATTTGAAAATCTCCACAGAGAAAATTTTTTTTTAATCATAGCAATCAGGGGCGGATCCAGCATTTGGGGAACGGGGGCGGGATTGTCCTATTTTCGAGCTCCAAGGAGTGCAGCGAGTATGCTAGGGGGTCCGGGGGCATGCCCTCATGACAAATTTTGAAATCTAGATGTACAGAAATGCACTTTCCTGTGTTTAACGGCATTTAAATTCAGACTCCAACTGGTGGTAAACTATGATCCATGTAAACTCCGTGGCTCAACGGGGGGAGGGGGCTTGCAACCGGAACCCCCACTCCCCCCTCCAGATCCGCCCCTGGCAATACAATTATTATAAATATTCCATATAACAGGTTCCTGTTCTTTGCAAATACTTCATACTACCAAACGGGAGCTCATTCTGACAATTTATGAAATGGGTTAAAACACGCCACAACAAGGATTTCATGTAATAAATAGTAATGTTCGTTAATATTTTAAGGAAACACGGTTATCGCCCCTGATATCAGTGTGGAAATTTACGTCTGATATAAAATGTATAATAATGCCAATCAAAACGTGGGGTAATGGTGAATGAATGTTTATTTTGCCAGAACATGTATCAGATGATGTCTCTAATATAAAGAACATTTTGTGCCTATTGAGTGGGCATGTACCTTTAAAGTCTCATCCGACACCAGTGGGATGGGCATGATGGAAATACTATGAAAGTATGTTTTAATGCCCTAAACGAGGCTAAGTTCATATTGTATTTCATAAATATACATAAACATTCACATTGACCGTTGGCATGGGGGATTTATACGCATATCGACGTTTTTCCCGCCAAGTGGGCGGGATGGGATGACGGGCGACATAGCGATGGTCAACATCTGGGCATTAGACAGCAAAATAATCCGAAGAAAGGGAATTGGACAGAAAAACAAAATGCTAGCATGGATTGGCTGGCAGGCTGGCTGGCACAACATTCGGACCTCATGCGGATTCATTTATTTTGCATACTCTGTAATATAGTTAATATAGTATAATCTGCTCCATGGAAGACATTTGGTGTAACTGACCTAATGTTAAATTAATGAGTTAAATATATTCCCAAGCATGAACGGCCGCGCAAAATAATATCTGCCAACAACATCATGCTAACAACAGGGAACAGTCATTGTATCATGTTTATGGGCCCCTGGTGACTGGCAACTGTATCTCCACTTGTGAGAGAGAGGGACACATGAACTCAACGTCTGAGAGGGGTCAGTGGTTTTATCAGATTTACCATATTATCAACATGCTAATGATGTATTATAGTTACAGGATAGCATGATGTTTTCAATAATTAACATGATCAATGGTATGGCCGCGTCATCTGTCTTACTCAACACGTTTATAATGTTTTCACAATGGATTAATGGGTTACATAAACATGATAAACATAAAATATCACAATGATCATGATGGTAGCATACAGTTAATGGCGGGCTTTCCAAACAATTTGTTTCCGTTGGGCACCACTGTATAAAACACTGATTGCAACCTACATGACCTACGCAGACCCATATTAGTTTGCAAACGCGGAAAGTTTGATAAGAATATACATTCAAAAGAGTTACCGTGTTGTTGGTGAAAACCAGTAGTGTTCACATTTTGATCCAAATGATATGTTTTGACTACAATTTGAATCGTTTCAACAAGACTGATCACATGCTCACACAACAAAGATACACATTACCATGATTACAGGCATAGGTTATTTTTGAAAACTAACCATGCGAACAGGAAATATGTTGAAAAGAAATACGAACTGTGTTGAATGTTAACATAGCTTGAGGAAGCTATTCGAAATAACTGCCACGGGTTATTCTAGTATAGTGCATGCCTGCCATGGTATATGGACATTGCATGTACAACATCATGAAGATAACTCGACATGTGTGTCAGTCATGTTTATATCTGCATGTGATGCACATATGTGAAACCCAGCTATGGGTTATTTTTCAAGATAACTTGAGACAGTTATTGCACATAACTGGTATAGGTTATGTTTGTCAAAAACAAATACGACCTTTGTTGAATGTCAACATAACTTGAGGAAGTTATTCGAAATAACTGTCACGGGTTATTCATTTATCATTGCCGTTACACGATCGTCATTACCGTTACACAATTTCGTAACGGAAATGACCGTAACGGTAATGATTTTTCTTTAAAAACTCCCATTTTTCACCCCTCTGTATACAACGCATCATGAAAGTAGAATATGCAAATGTAACGTTGTAAGTGTGTCTATCCACCCATTTTGGTTTCAGTCGACCTACATACATATGGACATGTGTAAACCCCGAACGGTAATGATGCATGTAATGTGTAACCTTAAAATTCCGAATACAGACCGGCTTCGTTCTCGGTAATGACTTAAGTTGTGTTAACACCGTGTTTATTTATAAATCTGGCGCCCATAAACAGTGTTCATTGCATTAGTAGCTGAGAGTAGAAAAGGGAGGTTACTCTGATTTTACATTTTTTGTTCAGCGTAACGGTAATGATTAGATTTCGCGGGACAGATACATTAACGTCAGTATTTTTCACAACAAAAGGCAAATTTATTGCAGAATAAGTTAAACTATTTTAATTCAGATGCAATGTATAGTAAAGTACAAATGGACAAGATTTGAGAATTACGGGCTTGTGAACTGTGCTGATTGATGATCGGGACATGCCCATTTGGTGCACCACACGTATGCCAACAACAGAAAATAATAACTAAACACACATAACAAGAATTGTAAATACTGTTTTCTTAATGGATTGGTATTATACTTAGTTTCTTTACTAAAAAAAAAAGAAATTTTCCTTATATATTGTGTGATTTGTCAGTAAATTACACCGGGACACCAGATGTACATAAAATATAGAATCACTGAAGTACGGTTTCACCAATAACAAAAAAGTCACCTTCCCCAAAATGTTTAGTTTGATGAAATTCCATAAAATATTCAAATATTGATTTTATAGCGAAACACTATTTTCCTATGATAATTTAACATGGGGGGGGGGGGGGGGGGGGGGGGGGGGGGTGGGGGGGGGGGGGGGGGGGGGGGGGGGGGGGGGGAGGGGGGGGGGGGGGGGGGGGGGGGGGGGGTTGGGGGGGGGGGGGTGCGGGGGAAGAGGTGGAAGCAGTGGGGGAGGAGTTAAAATAATAAATAAATGGAAATTGACTCCGAAACCTGGCTAGATAGCTTGGAAATTATGTAAATAAGAAAACAAAAGTTTGAATTTGAAAATCGGTCCACAAATAAGAAAATATGTAAAACAAATCTATTTTTAGCCCCCATGTTAAATTCTCATAGGAAAGTCGTTTTTTCGCAATAAAATAAATATTTGATGGAATTTCTTCAAATAATTTTTTTGGCGAGGTTAAGATTTAATGTGTTTAATGGCCAATAGTTTGTCGGCAGCAAAACGTGGAACAGAGAATAGATGTGTATCGTTTATATTTTTCTAACTATCCTATTTTGATGTATGTATTCACGTAAATTATGATGACCATGGTATTAGTGGCAAGATATAATGCAAATGAGGAACATGCCAGATATTTAGAGTGAAACATCGATGAACATATCGTAGAGTTGAGAATACTTGTTTTCTTTGTAGATGATGTAGCAGTGAGAGACACAGTTAAACCAATTCAATGAACATACAAACATTTCAACATGTTGAACATGTCGTCGAATTATAGGGATAAAACAGCATACAATTCACCATCGCTGTCATGATTATCACGGTTATGGCAAAAGTGGTATCAAAATGAACAAGGGAATTAACACCACGATGTAAAATATAGTTGTCAACACTTGATTTTGTGTTACCTCCCTTTTAAATTGTGTAGAAAATGATAGATACTGAAAATAACTGATACAGGTTATCTAAAATTTGATAACGGAAGGGAGACAAATCTCACACAATGAAGAATATCAACCAGCTGACTGGTACCAGTCAGACAGAAATCGCCAAAACAACAACGCATCACGGGGAGCCACACGCTATATGGGTCCCGAACGGAACTCACAGAACTGGGCGCCAAACAACCAAGGCGGCGTATTACCACGACAGCCATTTCCATAGTGACAACGCACCACCACGCGGCGCAACTAATTCCATGCGCCAAGATCAGACTGCAAGTCACCAAGACAACCGTAACTATAGCAACTATCAATCACCAAAGGGACCAGTCAGCCAAGCTCCTAGTCAACAAAACTTGCAGCAGGGAAACGGCCATCCGTCGACATGGTAGGCCGGTCGTCGACGGAGACGGAGAGTCGGCCTGAAAACAGAGAAAATTGTAGCATTAGTGAGGTGAAACAGACTGAAAATGAAGAAGATTGTAAAATTAGTGACAAACATTTAAAACAGACTGAAACCAGTGAACGGCTATGTAAAATAGCAGAAATGCGAGACAACGGCTTCTATACAGGAGGAAATATACATAATATAACAGTGACATTTCTGGTAGACAGGGGCTCAACCTCTTCCTTGTTGTCACATCACTGTTTCCAAAACATCAGTCACCCTCTTGAACTTCAAACTGTTTCTACAACAATAAATGACGTAAATGGACACAAACTTAGAGTGTACGGCAGGGCAGATATTCCAATTAATATACAGAATAAACATTTCATACATAATGTGATAGTCTGTGACATGGTACCAGATTGAATCTTACGACAGGACTTTCTCTTGCAAAATGTGAAAAGTGTAGATTTTGAAACATATGAAATGGTAACAAGTAATGGTAGTATCCCAGCAAACACACAACGTAACCCCAACGTTACGCGAATGTCGTAATCATGTTGCGTGTTCAACAACGTTTTTAGGTAGTTGAGGTAACGTTTTAATATTACGTTACCGTAAAAACGTTGCTACAACCAGCTTTATGAAAGTGCCAATTACGTCCAATTTACGTTGTTAGTTTAACATTTGGTGACAACATCTTATCAACGTTGCCGCAAAAACGTTTCCACAATAACGTTGCTGCAACCAATTATTTGAAAGCTCTAATTACGTAACATTTATGTTGTCATATGACGTTGCATGCAACTACGTAATTACAACGTTATCTCCGAAACGTTGCCGCAATAACGTTGCTGCAACCAATTCTATGAAAACTCTCATTACATACTATTCACGTTGTCATATTACGTTGGATGAAAGCATCAAATAAACGTTGTCGCAAAAACGTTTCCACAATAACGTTGCTACAACAATTTCTTTGGAAGCACTTATTACGTAATATTTATGTTGTCATATGACGTTGCATGTGACTACGTAATTACAATGTTATTACCGAAACGTTTCCACAATAACGTAGCTGCAACCAATTCTAGGAAAGCTCTCATTACGTACTATTCACGTTGTCACATTACGTTGGGTGAAAACATCATCTCAACATTTTCGCAAACACGTTTCCACAATAACCTTTCTGCAACCAATTCTTTGGAAGCTCTTAATACGTAATATGTATGTTGTCATATGACGTTGCATGTGACTACGTCATTACAACGTTATTAACGAAACGTTGACGAAATAATGTTGCTGCAACCAATTATCAGAAAACTCTCATTACGTACTATTCACGTTGTCATATCACGTTGGGTGAAAACATCTGATCAAAGTTGTCGCAGAAACGTTTCCACAATAACTTTGCTGCAACCAATTATTTAGAAGCTCTTGTTACGTAACATTTATGTTGTCATATGACGTTGCAAGTGACTACATAATTACAACGTTATCACCGAAACGTTGCCGCAATAATGTTGCTGCAACCAATTATAGGAAAACTCTCTTCACGTACTATTCACGTTGTCATATTACGTTGGGTGAAAACATCATCTCAACGTCGTCGCATAGACGTTTCCACAAGAACGTTGCTGCAACCAATTCTAGGAAAACTCTCTTCACGTACTATTCACGTTGCCAAATACAAAGGTGTGAAAACATCATATCCACGTTGTCAAAATAATGTTGCTGCAATAACGAAGTGTGATGTGCGCATGAATAGTTATACAATGACTTGCTTTCCCGCGTTTTGACGTAACGTTGTGTGACGTCAAATGAGACGTCATGCAAACTTTTTGAAATCCAAATTACGCAGCTGTTTCTATGAACCAGATATATTTGAGTACATGTTTGGAATGTGTTGAATCACATTAACATTCTAGATAGTCAAGACCCTTTCCAAATATTCAAATAACTTTACTTTGACTGTAATAAAAAATTAAACATTTTGCTCGGTAGCTCGTGGTTTCCAAGAAAGCAGGCGCGCAATTACGGGTGTTCTCTTCTCGGTGTATTATTTGTCAGGAGTTGCTTACGGGTTTTCTCTTACAGCGAAACCCGTGCAAATAATGTGCAAGAGTGTAATAAAACATCATCTCCACGTTGTCAAAAACGTTAAGTTGGGTGAAAACATCATCTCAACTTTGGAACAATAACATCGCTGCAAGTTGCTGCGAACCAATTCTAAAAAAAGTAATCATTCCGCACTGTTCACATTTTCATATAGCAATGTGTGACAACTTAATACCAACGTTGTCAAAATAACGTTGCTGCATAAACGTTACTGCAACCAATTCTAGCGAAAGCTCTCATTACGTACTATTAACGTTGCCAAATACCAAGGCGTGAAAACTTCATCTCCACGTTGTCAAAATAACGTTGCTGGAATAACGTTGCTGCAACCGACTCTAGGAAAGTTCTAATAACGTATTATTCACGTTGTCATATAGTCATGCGTAACAACATCATCTCCACGTTGTCACAATAACGTTGCTGCAATCATGATGCTGAAACCAATGCTAAGAAAGTTCTCATAACGTATTATTCACGTTGTCATATAGCATTGCGTGACACCATCATATCCACGTTGTCAAAATAACGTTGTTGCAATAACGTTGCCGCAACAAATACCACGGAGGTTATAATAACGTACTTTTCACGTTCTCATATAGCATAGCATTGAGTGACAACATCGTCTCCACATTGTCAAAATAACGTTGCTGCAATAACATCGCTGCAAACAATTCTTGGAAAGTTCTTGTTGGAAAGTTCTTGGAAAGTTCTTTGAAATCTCCACATTGTTAAAATAATGTTGCTGCAATAACGTTGCTGCAACCAATGCTAAGAAAACTTTCATTAAGTACTATTCACGTTGTCATATTACGTTGGGTTAAAACATCATCTCAACATTGTCGCAAAAATGTTTCCACAATAACCAATTCTGTGGAAGTTCTTATTACGTAACATTTAGGTTGTCATATGACGTTGCATGTGACTACGTAATTACAACGTTTGTACCGAAACGTTGCCGCAATAACGTTGCTGCAACCGATTCTAGGAAAACTACCATTATGTACTATTCACGTTGTCATATTACGTTGGGTGAAAACATTATCTCAACTTTGGAACAATAACATCGCTGCAATAACGTTGCTGCAACCAATTCTAAAAAAGTAATCATTACGTACTGTTCACATTTTCATATAGCATTGTGTGACAACATAATATCAACGTTGTGAAAATAACGTTGCTGCATAAACGTTGCTGCAACCAATTATAGCGAAAGCTCTCATTACGTACTATTAACGTTGCCAAATACCAAGGCGTGAACACATCATCTCCACGTTGTCAAAATAATGTTGCTGCAATAACGTTGCTGCAACCGACTCTAGGAATGTTCTCATAACGTATTATTCACATTGCCATATAGCCATGCATAACAACATCATCTCCACGTTGTCACAATAACGTTGCTGCAATAATGTTGCTGAAACCAATGCTAAGAAAGTTCTCATAACGTATTATTCACGTTGCCATATAGCAAGCGTGACAACATCACTCATATCCACGTTGTCAAAATAACGTTGTTGCAATAACGTTACAGCAACAAATACTACCGAGGTTAAAATAACGTACTATTCACGTTCTCATATAGCATACACTGCATGAAAACATGCGTTTAATCAAATTTCCGTAAACTTTAACTGTACTTAAAGACGAAGATGCAAGTTTACCTTCACATTTAATTGAAAACAAAGTTCATTATATTATTGCGAATACGTGATTCCATTATATTTGAAATTTCATCCAAAAAGTGTGACATTTACTTTAAAGTAAAACATATGTGCTACATTTACATCGTGTTTAATTGGTATTATTTTTCAACATTAATCATACCAGTAAATATCATAGAACATTGAATCATTGTATAAATACATAACATTTAAGTATAAGTAAAGCCCAACTATCAGGTAGAAATAATATTACGACGAATTTGACCTTTACGTAGATTTAATTCTGATTTACTTTAAAGTCAACGTTGACTATAACCCAGCTTCGTGCTTTTATCAGTTTATTAGTCTTAATATGTTACCCAAGATATCACTCTCTTTAATATACTGCCCCGTGGCGCAATAAGGATTACAGACCCATGCCACAGGTAATTAACCATTTGAACCCGCTATAGTGGGGTTTGTAAACAATACAGATCTAGATGAGTCGGCTCTTAGCGAGCCGTCTCATCAGGATTTGCACTTTTTGCAACTACATGCATTTTTTTATATTTTCACATCCCATTTTTATAAATGACTCGTCTTAACATCAGTTTGTGACTGTTGGGTTGGTTGCAAAATTAACATATCAAAATGCATTCCAATTACGTGGGTGAAAGGGTTAAACCACTGAGCCAGCTGGTATTTGAGTGACCAATGTCGTAGACAAGATACAGGAAAATAGTTCCTGCAGAACTGACAGCAGGTTTATAATCTCCCGCTCGAACGAAGAATTAGCCTGACTGCTCTTCTCTACATAAATATGAATACAAGTACCAATCACGATCAGTCCGGTCTATTGAGAAGGGCGGTACAATCAGACCACGTGATCCTCAGCGGGGATTTTTGTATGGTGGAGTGATCGGTGCCATGTATCATGCGTATCAATCCATATTCACCGAGTTTGCGTTTTCATTTGTAAAATTGGCATATTTTTTTGCTCATTGATTATTAACATATTGAGGTTCCTTCAGTCCGTACGTCCGTCCGTACTTCCGTCCGTGACCATTTGCAACGAAAGCATTGTAAGTCAGTTAAGTACCCCGACATAATCCTCCGCCAAACTAAAGTCGTCCCCGAATACTATTTTATTTCATCTTTGAATTCCATATACATGTGTGTTTGGGATAGTTTGGGGAATAATTGTCAGTCACGGTCCCGCGTTGGGCGCAAAATATCACAGGGCGAGAAAAATGCAAAATTATGATAGTCTGTAAATGTCATGTTTTCTTAGGTCTATACGTTTTGCTTGAAATGTGCATGCACAATTGACGACGGACCGGTTTCACTGACAAAGAGGCCAGGGACTGACAAAGAGGTCCCAAGGCACTTGATAATGCCATTAATTGGGATTCCTATGGTTTTATGGTGGCATGCCCGTCCCAGCTCGGGTTCATATTGGGCATAATCTATGTGTCAAGCAATGAAACAACAATGATGATTCTGTTACATGTTCCCGTTATCGCTTAGACCCCATATAACTATCAGGGTCTACACTGCCCGCCATTCAGTCTGGAACATTTGAAATGGTTCTAATACAAGCAGTATATATCATTACTAGACATCACAAATGCACTACCAGTATTTAATCAGGAGCTCCACAAGCCACACATTTAATGTGGGGGTGGGCAGTTGGGGGTAATTAGACACATTGTCATATATACAGTCTGCATGATGTATAATATCACAAGTCATAATTTCTTACTGCAGCACATATGTGTACCTAGTTAACAATAGGAACCATGCGATGTTTCCAACCAGTATAGACCCAGATCAGCATGCACATTCGCAGTCTGACCAGGATATCTACTGTTCTACATAGTCAACTAGTGTGCATGTGATATAGCAGAATACGCCTCCACGGATATGACAAAAGCAACATTCTCAAACTTGAATAGATACTATTTCTCCTGGGACACCCATGGAAGTAGGCACGTCTATTCTCAATTGGCTAAAGAGATAGTATGATCAGGTTTTATATAAACAAGTATAAGATTTCCCGCGTTTGTAAAATATGTAAGAAATGAAAGGTCATACTAAAGCACAAACGTACGTACGTACGCACGTACATGTACCTTCGCTACTAGTATATCCCAGTTGCATATATGCAATGTGAAGGTCACTGAGGAAGTATGTTATTGCCAAGGCTGCCAGCGAGGGGATTAGCTTAATGTTGGCTGTACATGTACAGTCCCTTGGGAGAAATTCTCACTCATTAGCTGCTAGTATATTTGGAGCGGCAGATATGCCCTTGTTTTTACCCCAAACGACGAATACATGTTTGAAAATTATCCATACATCCATAATAACATAAATGCAAGACAAAGTTTGGTGATCACTGATACAAATCTAGATTATATAATGGCAAATGTGCTAGAAATATTTTTTTATATACAACAAACTTGCTGAGCTATCTTATGATATATATAGCAGCTTGTCCCAACCCCTAAAGCAACTGCCACCAATTACTGGACCAGCTGTGAGAAGACACATGATGAGCAACAGGATCTACACTTGTCGCTATTCTGTCAATCGAACATTATAATTATAACTACATAATGATCATGACTTACACTTGCCATAAAGGCCGTAATGCCTCTTTTATCAGCCGGTAGCTCAGTTATACAGATCACATACATGTTTACTTCTACAACTTTCAGTATAATTAACGCATGTTTTCAAAATGGGAATCAATACACGTAAATTGCAATTAGCTTAGACTCTGATAGTAATGTGCGTATGAAAGTTTGATCTTCGACTGCATTGAATGTGAATCAAAGTACTGAAAGTACTGCCACGAGAGATTGACCCGAAGGGCATTTCTTGTTTAATATTTGCATTAAGGTTTTTAAGTACCCAATATATCTGCAACCATGAGTCAGATTCGTTGTGGGGGGGGAGGTATACTGGATTCACCTTGTCCGTCCGTCCGTTCGTTCGTTCGTTCGTTCGTTCGTTCGTCCGTCCGTCCGTCCGTCCGTTCGTAACGTTTTGGTTTCCGCACGATAACTTGAGTTGTGTGTGTCCGATATTCATGAAACTTCACATGTGCGTTCATATCAATGACTGCAAGACACCTATTGAATATCGTCTAAGGACAAGGTCACTGTTGCTAAAAATAGATTAATATTCATAATTGTCGTAGCCGCACGATAACTTGAGTTCTGTGTGTCAGATCTTCATGAAACTTCACATGTGCATTGATATCAATGACGGCAAGACACCTATTGCATATGGGTTTTGCCCATCCAAGGTCAAGGTCACTGTTGCTACCAATATATTAAGTGTATTCATAATTGTTGTTTCCGCATGATAACTTGAGTTCTGTGTTTCCGATGTTTGTGAAACTTCACATGTGTATTTATATCAATGAGAGCAAGACATTTATTGAATATGGACTTTCACCATCCAAGGTCAATGTCATTGTTGCTAAAACTTGATTGCTGGGTTCACTGGTGTCAGGGTCCAAGCGGGGGTATTCTGTAAGCCCTCGCTTACTGAAAAATCTAGTTTCATTCTGTAGCACACCAATGCAACCTTCATGCCCTAGGTCAAGGTCAAATTACGTGTAAATTTGCGTTTGACTTGAAAAATCATTAACTTCTCAGCCTTCATCCATATGTTCATTGCGTAGCCCACCTGTGGGGCCTTCATGCCCAAGCT
>CM055274.1:65863845-65919021 GCA_029237695.1 Conchocele bisecta | reverse complement strand
GACACAATTATACACTTATTTAATTCCTATAAACAACATGTTGTGCCGACTGAGTGGGCATGTACCTTTAATGGTGAATCTTGCTGGGATTCAAACCTGGAGCCAACTGATCCAGTGTAGTAAGGGTGCCTGGCACCATATAAGGACACTGTATTTCAGTGCTGAATGTTTTTATTGTAATTTTAAGGAATAATGTACAGGGCTCTCCAATACAGGAGCATTCACACATGTATATAACCTTATATAACCTCACACATGTATATCACTATAGGAATGAATGGCAGAATTTATCGGGGTATAAACTTGGAAAAGTTGCGGGAATACTGGACGAAGGCCGGAAGGCCTCGTCCAGTATTCCCGCGACTTTTCCAAGTTTATTATAGGAATGAATGGCCTTTTTGTGGAATTTATCGGGGTATAAACTTGGAAAAGTCGCGGGAATACTGGACGAAGGCCAGAAGGCCTCGTCCAGTATTCCCGCGACTTTTCTTTTCCAAATTTATATCCCCGATAAATTCCACAAAATGGCCATTCATTCCTTATTATAATTCCAGCATTTGAAATAAATTCATCAAGAAAATGTGTTTATTTTCCGTTTTCATAAGAATTATTTTAACTGCGCCTCACGGTTACGGGAAGTACTTCGGCATGGGAGTTTATGGGATATAAATTTTGGACAGAGACTTGCTACGGGCCAATCAAATGTTAGGGATTTGTGTATATTTTTGTGCTGGAATTATACATGTATATAACCTTGCTGTTGAATTGACATAAAACGATAATGAAAATAAATATGAATAATGATTAAACATTATTTACATGAGAAATATCTGTAAACAAATTATATGTTTCACAATTCATAAAAGTAAAAACTGATTTGGGGCATTTTGGGTCATTGTGACTATAGTCTGTTTCACGAAATCTGCCCAAATTTTACGGCCATATAAACAATTCAAAAACAATATTTTTTTCGATAATATTAAATTAAAGGAAAATTTAAGAATGAGCGTTCTTTTTATTTTGTGAAATTTTGTCAAATATTGATTTCCCCATGTTAAATCCCCATAGACATCTTCACGGAGTGAAGATGTCTATGGGGATTTAACATGGGGAAATTTTTTAGAATTTCAGAAATACTTGACCGATTTTTAAAATTTAACTTTTTTTTTTTAGTTAGATCATTTCCAAGCTATCTAGCTAGGTTTCGGAGTCAATTTCCAAACTTTTCGTTTTTTGACTCCTCCCACAACTCCTCTACCTTTTTTACCCCATGTTAAATTCCCATAGACAAATCAATTGATTCGTAATAAAATCAATATTTGGCCAAATTTCACGAAATAAAAGGAAGGCTCATTCTTAAATTTTCCTTTAATTTAATATTATCGAAAAAAATATTGTTTTTGAATTGTTTATATGGCCCTAAAATTTGGGCAGCTTTCGTGAACAGACTATAGTATATACTCCGACGAGCCAGTGCAGTTTGATCAGTGTAAACTTTATCAGGATCTATACTATGGTCAAAAATAAAACAAAATCTTGATGCTAAATACAAATGCTCCATTTTAGGTATGATACAATTGAGGACGCCATGGAAACTGTGATAGAAATCTACCTCCAAACACTGAAGAGTATACAAGACCAGCATCATTGGACAATCTACATTCACCCAGATTCCACCAGGTATCGATATCACTCAGGCCAATCGTGATGCAGTTTAACCGACTCTTGGCCACAAGGCTTCTAAAAGAGGCGAGTTTGTATTATTTGAATTTCGCAAATAATCTGCTGACGCCTGATGGGGCGTATTTAAAGGAGGAGTACCGGTTTGATAGCACGCACCTGCATCCGCAATATGTGTCGTTGTTGGAACAATCATTATCACAGTTAGAAGTTTGAGCAGATTCTGTGGTGGGTTCCTAGCTGCACACTGACTGTTTTAATAGAGTTTATTCAACTACCATTTTTGTCTCGCCCGCGAAAGCGGAAAGCGAGACATAGGTTTTGCTTTTCCAGAGTCGTCGGCGGCGGCGGAGGCAGTGTAGGCGGAGGCGGCGGCAGCGGCCTCGTCATCATTCAATGTTAAGTTTTCGTGTTACGGTCATTACTTCTCAACACCTTATCAGCTACAGTCATCAAACTTTATACATTCCTTTACTATGATATGTACTATTCTCGGGGCCCCATGGTCAAGGTCAAGGCCCCAGGGTCAAGGTCAAGGCGGAACAAGGCGAGACATTTGGTTCCGCGGAATTCTTGTGAAATACTAGCACCGGATTTATTTTCCGAGACATCTGGAAGTACGATAAAGAAACGAGTGCGGAGCACAAGTTTCTTTGTCGGATTTACAGATGTCAAGGGAAATAAATCTGGTATAAATTGTATATTACATGCTCTTCGAAAAATGTGACATTTGCCCTTAGTCCAGCTTATAATGTTGTCAAAATTGACAATTTTGATGTTAGATTATGAATTGTTTCTTCGCCAAAAATGACATGAAAATGTGACGTCAATTACGTCTCGCGAATGTCTAGGAGGAAATATTTCCTTCAATCACTTGGTAACTTGGAAACCCCTATCAAATTGTATCCCAATATCGATATTGCAATGCAGAGCAGACCATGGCTGAGGGGTAACACAATCGGACTACCACGCTGGCAACCCGGGTTCGATTCGGGGCTCAGTTCCAGGGCGTCATTTTTTCTGAGATACTTTGTATTTTCTGCTCTACTAGTCCTTTCAAATGGGGACTTTAAAAGGCGGTCCCGTGTATCAGATTTGAAGAAGAATCTGGGCACGTTAAAGAACCAGAGTGGCCTATTCTAATAAGAGCTATGCCCCCTGGGTATCCTTTCTCCCCTTCTTGGGAGACGACATTCAAGCACAACCATACTAGCCTTAAATATTGCGAAAAGCTTTGTTGGAAAATCAGAAGTAGCGAGTATCAAAAAGCAATAACAATTTTGTGGTACCTTTATCATGCTACAGAAAATAAAAAACAGACCACAAATATAGCATATTTTTCTTACTTTCCATGAAAACACATCTTGGTATTTCATTAGAATTGTCTCCAAGGAGACAATTTTAATGAAATGCCAAGACTTGTTTTCATTTCGAAGCATACTATTCGATAATTGCTGTCTGTTGATGTGTAAACAGTAGTGTGGTTTTATTTTACCCAATTAAAATTTTGAAATACCCAATTGCTTCAGAAATGATGGAATGAAAATACTCAATTACTAATTCCTTATCTGGAGCCCGGCAAATATTTATGGTTATTATGCTATATAAGTACTGATTGATTATAGGCCACGCCCACCCACTTCCTGCGTGTGGGAGAGATTTATGTCCATGATGTAAACAGGAAGAATAAATCTATTTATGAGTGTCGGTGTTCACACGACTATTCCCCCACACCACCCTACTCATTCCCCACCATCCACCACCACCTGGTTCATGGCATTTGTGACCATCACAGACCCTGATCAGCCTCAGTATTCATACAGTTTGATCAAACGTTTGCACTGTCCGCCATTCAATCAACAAACCCCATTATGTTTCTAATAACCACTGTAATTATCCTCTCGCAGATAAGTAAGAGAGGATATAGCATGTGTTCGTGCGTGCGTGCGTGCGTGCGTGCGTGCGTGCGTGCGTGCGTGCGTGCGTGCGTGCGTGCGTGCGTGCGTGCGTGCGTGCGTGCGTGCGTGCGTGCGTGCGTGCGTGCGTGCGTGCGTTAGTAATACCTTTCAATAAAATCAATATTGGACCAAATTTCACGAAATAAAAAGAAGGCTCGTTCTTAACCCTTTCATCTAAGTAACTGGAATGGATTTTGATATGTTAATTTTGCAACCAATCCAATCTTTACAAAATGATTTTCAGACTAGTCCATTTATGATAAGGGGGTGTTTTTTTCTCTCAAAAATATGAAAATTACTTGTAAAAGGTGTAGATCCTGATGAGACGGCTCGTTACGAGCCGGCTCATCTGGATCGGCACTGTTTGCATAAACCGCTATAGCAGGCTTTCGGGTTCAAAGGGTTAAATTTTAATCAAATTTAACATTATCGAAAATATTATTGTGTTTGCATTGTTTGTATAGCCGTAAAATTTGGACAGATTTCGTGAAACAGACGGTAAACTTTGTACGACTAAAATGTTCGTAAGTGCAAAATTATGATAGTCTGTAAATTTCACATTAGCAATGTTTTCATGTAAACAATTATTGGATTTACATTTATTGAGCATCCTAAGCTCAATAAATGTAAATCCATCAATTGAAATTTCAATCATAAATTTTCACTTGCGAACATCTGAGTCGTACTAGAAACATACATTACTATATTCTGTTTCTGGTCGTACGACGTTTAATGAAGCCGGGCCCCAGGGGGCCTTTTTTCACTAAACTTCGTTCGATTAAAATGTGCGCAAGCGCGAATGTAAGATCGTCTGGAAATTTCAATTTATGGATTTACATTTATTGAACATATGCTGCATATGCTCAATAAATGTAAATCCAATAATTGGCCCAACTTCTCCAGTCACATATCCGGACTTAAATTGGTAATAAATGTCATAAGTCCCATTTCTTCAATCACATATCTGGAACTAGACTGGCTACAAATGTCATAAGCCCCATTTCTCTAGTAACAGAGCAGGACTTAGATTGGCCATAAATGTCATACACCCAATTTCTCCAGTCACAGACCAGGGGCCCGTTTCACTAAACTTATTATGACTAAAATGGTTGTAAGTGTAAATTTAGGATCGTCTGGAATTTCAATTGATGGATATGCAGCCTATGCTCAATAAATGTAAATCCAGTAATTGTTTACAAGAAAACATTTGTTAATGTGAAATTATAGACCATTACAAGTTTGCACTTACGAACATTTTAGTCGTACTCAGTTTAATGAAACGGGCCCCAGGACGTAGACTCGCCACAAATGTCATAAGCTCCATATCTCCACCAGACCACGACCTAGACCTGCTACAAATGTCATAGGTCCCATTTCTCCTGTTACAGAGCAGGGCCTAGGTGGCTACAAATGTCATAAGCTCCATATCTCCACCAGGTCAGGACATAGACTGGCCACAAATGTCATAAGCTCCATATCTCCACCAGGTCAGGACATAGACTGGCCACAAATGTCATAAGCTCTATTTCTCCAGTCACAGACCAGGACCTAGGTGGCCACAAATGTCATAAGCCCCATTTCACCAGTCACAGACCAAGACGTAGACTAGCCACACATGTCATAAGCTCCATTTGTCCAGTCACAGATCTGGATGTAGAATCGCCACAAATGTCATAAGCTTCATATCTCCACCAGATCAGGACATAAACTGGCCACAAATGTCATAAGCTCCATTTCACCAGTCACAGATCTGGACATAGACTTCCTGTGCATGTCATAAGCCCTATTTCTCGAGTTACATAACCGGATCTCGGCTTACCACAAATGTCGTACAGTGGATATGTAATATCCAATTACGACTATCATGACTATTTGTCTTTGACTTGAGTTAATACGTGAACTGACATTGAACACTTATAATGCGGGAAATAAAAGAAAATTGTCGTCTGCTGTGGTTTTGATTTTGCCTTCTTTGTCAATAAAAACTTTGATTGACAGTAATTTAGAATCATTTCCTTACAAATGATTCTAACTGGTTGTTAAATCATGTTTTGTATGAGAGAAATGGAAAATAAAAAAATAAACAGCAGACGACAACATTTAATTCTGCTTTGAAATGGTTAAACAACACTAATGGAGCGATATGATTGCACACAACTGTCGTAGATTTTATCGGCCATTTCTTGGAGGACACGCTCCAATGCCATAAGTGTACCTGATCATTGTCGAAGACTACCGTAATTTAATAAACATATTATGTGTACATGCCAAAACTTTCACTATGGAGAGCTATACTAACACATACTTTGTTTTCAAAAACATGTTCATTTGGAAAATGCAGTTTAAAGACAGTGATTGTAGTTTAGAGAAAATAAGTAACACAACTCACTATTGAGGATTATTTAAAGGTATATATGCCCATTCAGTAGGCATAAACTGTTCTTTGTATAGGAATTAAATAAGTGTATAATTGTGTCACTATTCCACCAGTTCTAAAAATTATGAGCGCCCGCTATACAGATATAATTATTTAGTAATTTTGATTTTACTGATTGTGACTCACGGTGGTATCAGGCTATTTTCATATGCAAATGAGGCATGCTATTTTTTAATTATTTATACTAATTAAATGCGTCACCTGAACAAATACTATTTTCTACAGATTATAAGGTATGATCATTGCACATCAAAAAATAAATACAGATAATAAATAGTTATGTCCGTTAACATGTTAAGGACACATGGTTATCGCCTCTGAGGGAGTAATCATTTATTTTTCATATAGAACTAACAAATGCATATATTTCATGATTAAAAGTATGCAGAATTATTATACTGAATTTATTACATTAATTGGCTGTGATAATGTAATAAATTCAGTATAATAAAAATTAATAAATTTATCATAAAATTGAAAATTTCTCCCTCAAAGTATACTTTGCTACTAAAGTATACTTTGCAATGTTGATGAAATGGGCTACTGATATCAGTGTGGAAATTGACGTTTGATATAATTTGCCCGAAAATGTCTCGGATGTAAAGAACATTTTGTGCCTACTAAGTGGACAGGTACCTGTAAACATTATGTTGTTTTCAAAAATATGTTCATATGGAGAAAAATGCAGTTTAGAGAAAACAAGTAGCAAAACTTTCATTACTGACAACAGTTTAAACTATAGTTTGTGTTCAACAACGTGTTTACATGGAGAATGGAGACAAATGCATCTAAGAACAAATTTGAAGTTTAGGAGAAATGAGTACCACTCAATAGACCGATTTCACCAACATTGCTAAGCATACTTGTCTAGCTAAGTATACTTAGAGGGAATAAACATTTATTTTTCCCGCAATGCATTATTTCATATAGAACTAACGACTGTATATATTTGATGATTAAAAGTATGTAGAATTATTATACTGAATTTATTACATTATCGCAGCCAAAATGGCTGTGATAATGTAATAAAATAAAAATTAATGAATGTATTCTTAAGGTGAAAATTTCTCCCTCAAAGTGTTCTTAGCAAGATAAGTATACTTTGCAATTTTGGTTAAATCGGCTAATGAACATTCGTTATTGAGAACAGTTTAAAACATACGTTGTTTTCAAAAGCATGTTCATATGGAGAGAGATACAGTTAAGACCGATCAAAGTTTAGAGAAAGCAAGTATGATACCAACACTTTCATTATAATTGAGAACTGTTTAAAACATAGAAAATTGAAAACATAGAACAGAACTGTTTAAAACATAGGTTGTTATTCAAAAACATGTTCATATGGCAAAAGGAGAACATGCAGCAACAACAGTGGACGTTTAGAGAAAACGACTACAAAAATGTGGAGAATGGTGAAAAATACAGCGACGACAGTGATTAAAGTTTAGAGAAAACTGGTACAATTGACATACCGTGAAAATGAGAAACATAGGTGTGATCGCTTGCAATAAGGAAAACGGATTCTATTACCCAGGTATATGTACATGTATATGCATATGAGTGATCAATTAATATGATATTTATTAAACGAGTTAACTGACTTCATAAGAAACGTGGCTATGCCGAGTTTCTTCTGAATAGTCAACACATTTAATATAGAGGACAGGGGCGGATCAAGCATTTGGGGAAGGGGGGGGGGGGGTGGGGGTGGGGTTGTCCTATTTTCGAGCTCCACGGAGTGAAGCGAGTATGCTAGGGGGGGGGGGGGTGCAACCCCGGAACCCCCTCTAGATCCGCCCCTAGAGGATAATACATGAGTAATGATTCTATAAATTTAGTGAGATCATGAGATCATATCATTAGGTTATGAAATAATAAAGGTACATGCCCACTCAGTAGGCACAGCATGTTCTTTATATGAATTAAATAAGTGTATAATTGTGTCACTATTCCACCAGTACGAGCGCCCGCTATACAGATATAATAATTTAGTAATATTTATTTTACTGATAGAGACGCGCGGTGGTATCAGACTTTTTTCACATGCAAATGAGGCATGCTATTTTTTTAAATTATTTATACTAATTAAATGTGTCAAAAAATAATATTTTAAGGAAACACGGTTATCGCCCCTGATATCAGTGTGGAAATTTACTTCTGATATAAAATGTATCATAATGTCAATCGATATGTGGAGTAATGGTGAATGAATGTTTCTATTTGCCAGAAGATGCATTGGATGATGTCTCCGAGATAAAGAACATTTTGAGCCTACTGAGTGTGCATGCACCAACACCAATCATGCAGTACAGTGGAGCCTCGCTAAACCGGACACCCTGGGAGATCCCCAGGGTGTCCGGTTTAGCGAGGTTTCACTGTAAATCAGGCATTTGATTATGCTGAGCCATAGTTGAGTGCTATGCGATTACGAACAGACATTATCACCCGAGATAAATGGCCCAGAAACCCATCAAAATTATGATCATATGTGTTTCTTGTTGTCCGGTTTAGAGAGGTTCCACTGTATTAATAATACAGGAGAACAAATGTGAAAATAAAGAGAAAAAGTAGACGACTGTGATTCAGTACTATTCAGTCTTGCAAGAGTAGAAGAGGGTGTATTTGTGTATGTATGGAAGCGTCCTGGTGCCAATGCTAAAATAATTGTATCTCCTAATTAGGAGATACTAACTCCTAATTATGATATACTAAGTCCTATTTAGGAGATAGTAACTCCTAATTAGGAGATATTATCTCCTTATTAGGACTTACTATCTCCTGGTATTACTTAGTATATCATAATCAGGATTTATTATCTCCCAATTAGACTATCTCTTAATTAGCATTTAGTATCTCCTAAATAGGACTTATTATCTCATAATTAAGAGTTAGTATCTCCTAATTAGGACTTACTATCTCCTAATTAGGACTTACTATCTGTGTCAATGCTAAAACATGTTTTATCTCCTAATTAGGAGATACTAACTCCCAATTAGGAGGTATTGAGTCCGAATTAGAAGATACTAAATCCTAATTATGAGATATTACACCCTAATTAGGAGAGATAATAAGTCCTAAGTAGGAGATAACAACTCCTAATTAGGAGATACTAAGTCATAATTAGGAGATTTTAAGCCCTAATTTGGAGATAATACATCCTAATTAGGAGATATGAGATAGTAACTCCTAATTAGGAGATACTAAGTCCTAATTAGGAGACATTATCTCCTAATTTGGAGTTACTATCGCCTAATTATGAGATAAATATATTTTAGCATTGGCACCAGGACGCTGTAATTGTATATGTACCTATGAATATTACATGTACAATTGTGTAGGGCTTGTGGGGGATGGCCCCGACCCATCACAAACCTATTACGGGACAATAAATACTTTCCAAACCTAAAAAAATCAACACAAATATTGCATAAACACTGTATCAATCACGAAAGTTGTACTGTAAGGACTGATCAGGAGCTACACTGGTGACAATCATATATGCCCTGTTTCTCTAGTCACAGCCACATGTGGTCTTTTTGACATATGGTAGATTTTTCACTTCAGGTTACACTGCGGAAAGTACGGGCGACGTCAGACTAACTGTTCACTTTTACGCCATAAACACAGATGTAGTCGCTACTGAAGATGTCATACCAGTTGGCGGCGCAGTAGCATGTCCGATATTAGCGGTATGTATGATAGTATCATGTCGATATTGCAGTATATTACAGTTTATCATTGGTCCGAATACGGTACTTAGTACAGTACATGTCGATATTAGCGGTACGTATTACTGTATCACCCGATATTATGGTATTATACAGTATCATGTCCGATATTAGCGGTACGTATTACTGTAATCATGTCCGATTACAGTATTCATTGTCCGATATGGCCGGTACTATTACTGTATCATGTCCGATATTATAGTGGGTATGTATTACAGTATCATGTCCGATATTAGCTGTAACGTATTACAGTATCCATGTCATAATTAGTGTAAAACATAAACAGTATTTCATGTCGATATTAGGCGTATGTATTACAGTATCATGTACGATATTAGCGGTATGTATTACAGTATCATGTCTGACATTAGTGGTATGTATTACAGTATCATGTCCGATATTAGTGGTACGTATTACAGTATCATGTCCGATATTAGTTGTATGCATTCAGTATCATGTTCCGATATTTAGCGGGTACTATTACAGTATCATGTCCGATATTAGTGGTATGTATTACAGTATCATGTCCGATATTAGTGGTACGCATTACAGTATCATGTCCGACATTAGTGGTACGTATTACAGTATCATGTCCGATATTAGTGGTACGTATTACAGTATCATGTCTGACATTAGAGGTATGTATTACAGTATCATGTCCGATATTATTGGCGGTATGTATTACAGTATCATGTCTGATATTAGTGGTACTTATTACAGTATCATGTTCGATATTAGTGGTATTATGTATTACATTATCATGTCCGATATTAGTGGTAAATATTTTACAGTATCATGTCCGTTAATTAGTGGTATGAATTACAGTATCATGTCCGATATTTGTAGGTATGTTATTACAGTATGATGTCCCGATATTAGCGTATGTATTACAGTATCATGTCCGACATTAGCGGTATGTATTACAGTATCATGTCCGATATTAGCGGTATGTATTACAGTATCATGTCCGATATTAGTGGTATGTATTACAGTATCATGTCCGATATTATTAGCGGTATGTATTACAGTATCATGTCCGATATTAGTGGTACGTATTACAGTATCATGTCCGACATTAGAGGTATGTATTACAGTTATCATGTCCCGATATTATTAGCGGTATGTATTACAGTATCATGTCCGATGTTAGTGGTATGTATTACAGTATCATGTCTGATATTAGTGGTATGTATTACAGTATCATGTTCGATATTCGTGGTATGTATTACAGTATCATGTCCGATATTAGTGGTATGTTTTACAGTATCATGTCAGATATTAGTGGTACATATTACAGTATCATGTCCGATATTAGTGGTATGAATTACAGTGTCATTTCCGATATTAGTGGTATGTATTACAGTATCATGTTCGATATTAGTGGTATGTATTACAGTATCATGTCCGATATTAGTGGTATGTTTTACAGTATCATGTCCGATATTAGTTGTATGTTTTACAGTATCATGTCCGACATTAGTGGTATGTATTACAGTATCATGTCCGATATTAGCGGTATGTATTACAGTATCATGTCCGATATTAGCGGTAATGTATTACCGTATCAATGTCGCATTAGTGGTATGTATTACAGTATCATGTCCGATATTAGCGGTATGTATTACAGTATCATGTCCGATATTAGCGGTATGTATTACCGTATCATGTCCGACATTAGCGGTATGTATTACTGTATCATGTCTGATATTAGCGGTATGTATTACAGTATCATGATCCTTGATTAGTGGTACGTATTACAGTATCAGTCCGATATTATTAGTGGGTGTATACAGTATCATTGTCCGATATAGCTGTATTAATTACAGTATCATGTCCGATATTAGTGTAACGTATTACAGTATCATCTCCGATATTAGCGGTATGTATTACAGTATCATGTCCGATATTAGTGGTATGTATTACAGTATCATGTCCGATATTAGTGGTACGCATTACATTATCATGTCCGACATTAGTGGTATGCATTACAGTATCATGTCCGATATTAGCGGTACGTATTACAGTATCATGCCCAAATTATTAGTACGTAATTACAGTATCATGTCCGATATTAGTAGTACGTATTACAGTATCATGCTCGATATTAGTGGTACGTATAACAGTATCATGTTCGATATTAGTGATACGTATTACAGTATAATGTCCGACATTAGTGGTATGTATTACAGTGTCATGTCCGATATAGCGGTATGTATTACAGTATCATATCCGATATTAGCGGTTTGTATTACAGTATCTGTCCGACATTAGCGTATGTATTACAGTATCATGTCCCGATATTAGTAGTACGTTATACAGTATCATATCCGACATTAGAGTATGTATTACGTATCATGTCCGACATTAGCGTATGTATTACAGTATCATGTCCGACATTAGCGGTATGTATTGGCAGTACATGTCCGATATTAGCGGTATGTATTACAATATCATGTCCGATATTGGTGGTTACGTATTACAGTATCATGCCCGACATTTAAGAGGTATGTATTACAGTATCATGTCCGATATTATTAGCTATGTATTACAGTATAAAGTCCGATGTTAGCGGTATGTATTACAATATCATGTCCGATCATTAGAGGTAGTCGATATTACAAGTATTCTATGCCCGACATTAGAGGTATGTATTACAGTATCATGTCCGATATTATTAGCGGTATGTATTACAGTATAATGTCCGATGTTAGTGGTATGTATTACAGTATCATGTCTGATATTAGTGGTACGTATTACAGTATCATGTTCGATATTAGTGGTACGTATTACAGTATCATGTCCGACATTAGAGGTATGTATTACAGTATCATGTCTGATATTAGTGGTACGTATTACAGTATCATGTCCGACATTAGAGGTATGTATTACAGTATCATGTCTGATATTAGTGGTACGTATTACAGTATCATGTCCGACATTACAGGTATGTATTACAGTATCATGTCTGATATTAGTGGTATGTATTACAGTATCATGTCCGACATTAGTGGTATGTATTACAGTATCATGTCTGATATTAGTGGTACGTATTACAGTATCATGTCCGATATTAGTGGTATGTATTACAGTATCATGTCCGATATTAGTGGTATGTATTACAGTATCATTTCCGACATTAGTGGTATGTCTTACAGTATCATGTCCGATATTAGTGGTATGTATTACAGTATCATGTCCGATATTACTGGTATGTATTACAGTATCATGTCCGATATTAGCGGTATGTATTACAGTATCATGTCAGATATTAGTAGTACGTATTACAGTATCATGTCTGACATTAGAGGTATGTGTTACAGTATCATGTCCGATATTATTGGCGGTATGTATTACAGTATCATGTCTGATATTAGTGGTACTTATTACAATATCATGTTCGATATTAGTGGTATTATGTATTACATTATCATGTCCGATATTAGTGGTATATTTTACAGTATCATGTCCGATATTAGTGGTATGAATTACAGTATCGTGTCCGATATTAGTGGTATGTATTACAGTATGATGTCTGATATTAGCGGTATGTATTACAGTATCATGTCCGACATTAGCGGTATGTATTACAGTATCATGTCCGATATTAGCGGTATGTATTACAGTATCATGTCCGTATTATGGTAGTATTACAGTATCATGTCCGATTATTGGTATGTATTACAGTATCATGCTCGATATTAGTGTACGTATTACAGTATCATGCCCGACATTAGAGGTATTGTATTACAGTATCATGTCCGATTATTAGCGGTATGTATTAAAGTATCATGTCCGATGTTAGTGGTATGTATTACAGTATCATGTCTGATATTAGTGGTACGTATTACAGATCATGTTCGATATTAGTTGTATGTAATACAGTATCATGCCTGATATTAGTTGACGTATTACAGTATCATGTCCGATAATAGTGGTATGTATTACAGTATCATGTCCGACATTAGTGGTATGTATTACAGTATCTGTCCGATATTAAGTGGTATTGTATTACAGTATCATGTCGATATTAGTGGTATGTATTACAGTATCATGTCCGACATTAGAGGTATGTATTAAGTAATCATGTCCGATATTATTGCGGTATGTATTACAGTATCATGTCCGATATTAGTTTGGTATGGTTACAGTATCATGTCTGATATTAGTGGTACGTTATTTACAGTATCATGTTCGATATCAGTGGTATTATGTATTACATTATCATGTCCGATTATTAGTGTATGTTTTACAGTATCATGTCCGATATTTGTGGTATGAATTTACACTATCATGTCCGATATTTTAGTGGTATGTATTACAGTATCATGTCCGATATTAGCGGTATGATTTTTCAGTATCATGTCCGAAATTAGCGGTATGGTATTACAGTATCATGTCCGATATTAGCGGTAAGTATTACAGTATCATGTCCGATATTAGTGGTACGTATTACAGTATCATGTCGACATTAGAGGTATGTATTACAGTATCATGTTCCGATATTATTAGCGGTATGTATTACAGTATTATGTCCGATATTAGTGGTATGTATTACAGTATCATGTCCGATATTGTGGTATGTATTACAGTATCATGTCCGATATTATTAGCGGTATGTATTTTACAGTATCAGGTGCCGATATTAGTGGTACGTATTACAGTATCATGTCCGACATTAGAGGTATGTATTACAGTATCATGTCCGATATTATTAGCGGTATGTATTACAGTATCATGTCCGATGTTAGTGGTATGTATTACAGTATCATGTCTGATATTAGTGGTATGTATTACAGTATCATGTTCGATATTCGTGGTATGTATTACAGTATCATGTCCGATATTAGTGGTATGTTTTACAGTATCTGTTTCAAGTATTTAGTGGTACATATTACAGTATCATGTCCGATATTAGTGGTATGAATTACAGTGTCATTTCCGATATTAGTGGTATGTATTACAGTATCATGTTCGATATTAGTGGTATGTATTACAGTATCATGTCCGATATTAGTGGTATGTTTTACAGTATCTTGTCCGATATTAGTTGTATGTTTTACAGTATCATGTCCGACATTAGTGGTATGTATTACAGTATCATGTCCGATATTAGCGGTATGTATTACAGTATCATGTCCGATATTAGCGGTATGTTTATTACGTATCTGTCCACGATTAGCGGTATGTATTACTGTATCATGTCTGATATTAGCGGTATGTATTACAGTATCATGTCTGATATTAGTGGTACGTATTACAGTATCATGTCCGATATTATTAGTGGTATGTATTACAGTATCATGTCCGATATTAGCTGTATGTATTACAGTATCATGTCCGATATTAGTGTAACGTATTACAGTATCATCTCCGATATTAGCGGTATGTATTACAGTATCATGTCCGATATTAGTGGTATGTATTACAGTATCATGTCCGATATTAGTGGTACGCATTACATTATCATGTCCGACATTAGTGGTATGCATTACAGTATCATGTCCGATATTAGCGGTACGTATTACAGTATCATGGCCCAAATTAGTAGTACGTATTACAGTATCATGTCCGATATTAGTAGTACGTATTACAGTATCATGCTCGATATTAGTGGTACGTATAACAGTATCATGTTCGATATTAGTGATACGTATTACAGTATAATGTCCGACATTAGTGGTATGTATTACAGTGTCATGTCCGATATTAGCGGTATGTATTACAGTATCATATCCGATATTAGCGGTTTGTATTACAGTATCATGTCCGACATTAGCGGTATGTATTACAGTATCATGTCCGATATTAGTAGTACGTATTACAGTATCATATCCGACATTAGAGGAATGTATTACAGTATCATGTCCGACATTAGCGGTATGTATTACAGTATCATGTCCGACATTAGCGGTATGTATTGCAGTATCATGTCCGATATTAGCGGTATGTATTACAATATCATGTCCGATATTGGTGGTACGTATTACAGTATCATGCCCGACATTAGAGGTATGTATTACAGTATCATGTCCGATATTATTAGCTATGTATTACAGTATAATGTCCGATGTTAGCGGTATGTATTACAGTATCATGTCCGATATTAGTGGTATGTATTACAGTATCATGTTCGATATTAGTGGAATGTATTACAATATCATGTCCGACATTAGAGGTATGTATTACAGTATCATGCCCGACATTAGAGGTATGTATTACAGTATCATGTCCGATATTATTAGCGGTATGTATTACAGTATAATGTCCGATGTTAGTGGTATGTATTACAGTATCATGTCTGATATTAGTGGTACGTATTACAGTATCATGTTCGATATTAGTGGTACGTATTACAGTATCATGTCCGACATTAGAGGTATGTATTACAGTATCATGTCTGATATTAGTGGTACGTATTACAGTATCATGTCCGACATTAGAGGTATGTATTACAGTATCATGTCTGATATTAGTGGTACGTATACAGTATCATGTCCGACATTACAGGTATGTATTACAGTATCAATGTCTGATATTAGTGGTAGTATTACAGTATCATGTCCGACATTAGTGGTATGTATTACAGTATCATGTCTGATATTAGTGGTACGTATTACAGTATCATGTCCGATATAGTGGTATGTATTACAGTATCATGTCCGATATTAGTGGTATGTATTACAGTATCATTTCCGACATTAGTGGTATGTCTTACAGTATCATGTCGGTATTAGTTATGGTATGTATTACAGTATCATGTCCGATATTACTGGTATGTATTACAGTACATGTCCGTATTAGCGGTATGTATTTACGTATCATGTCCGATATTAGTAGTACGTATTACAGTATCATGTCGACATTAGAGGTATGTGTTACAGTATCATGTCCGATATTATTGGCGGTATGTATTACAGTATCATGTCTGATATTAGTGGTACTTATTACAATATCATGTTCGATATTAGTGGTATTATGTATTACATTATCATGTCCGATATTAGTGGTATATTTTACAGTATCATGTCCGATATTAGTGGTATGAATTACAGTATCGTGTCCGATATTAGTGGTATGTATTACAGTATGATGTCTGATATTAGCGGTATGTATTACAGTATCATGTCCGACATTAGCGGTATGTATTACAGTATCATGTCCGATATTAGCGGTATGTATTACAGTATCATGTCCGATATTAGTGGTATGTATTACAGTATCATGTCCGATATTAGTGGTATGTATTACAGTATCATGCTCGATATTAGTGGTACGTATTACAGTATCATGCCCGACATTAGAGGTATGTATTACAGTATCATGTCCGATATTATTAGCGGTATGTATTAAAGTATCATGTCCGATGTTAGTGGTATGTATTACAGTATCATGTCTGATATTAGTGGTACGTATTACAGTATCATGTTCGATATTAGTTGTATGTAATACAGTATCATGCCTGATATTAGTTGTACGTATTACAGTATCATGTCCGATAATAGTGGTATGTATTACAGTATCATGTCCGACATTAGTGGTATGTATTACAGTATCATGTCCGATATTAGTGGTATGTATTACAGTATCATGTCCGATATTAGTGGTATGTATTACAGTATCATGTCCGACATTAGAGGTATGTATTACAGTATCATGTCCGATATTATTGGCGGTATGTATTACAGTATCATGTCCGATATTAGTGGTATGTATTACAGTATCATGTCTGATATTAGTGGTACGTATTACAGTATCATGTTCGATATCAGTGGTATTATGTATTACATTATCATGTCCGATATTAGTGGTATGTTTTACAGTATCATGTCCGATATTAGTGGTATGAATTACACTATCATGTCCGATATTAGTGGTATGTATTACAGTATCATGTCCGATATTAGCGGTATGTATTTCAGTATCATGTCCGAAATTAGCGGTATGTATTACAGTATCATGTCCGATATTAGCGGTAAGTATTACAGTATCATGTCCGATATTAGTGGTACGTATTACAGTATCATGTCCGACATTAGAGGTATGTATTACAGTATCATGTCCGATATTATTAGCGGTATGTATTACAGTATTATGTCCGATATTAGTGGTACGTATTACAGTATCATGTCCGACATTAGAGGTATGTATTACAGTATCATGTCCGATATTATTAGCGGTATGTATTACAGTATCATGTCCGATGTTAGTGGTATGTATTACAGTATCATGTCCGATATTAGTGGTACGTATTACAGTATCATGTCCGACATTAGAGGTATGTATTACAGTATCATGTCCGACATTAGCGGTATGTATTGCAGTATCATGTCCGATATTAGCGGTATGTATTACAGTATGATGTCCGATATTAGTGGTACGTATTACAGTATCATGCCCGACATTAGAGGTATGTATTACAGTATCATGTCCGATATTATGCCGTATGTATTACAGTATCATGTCCGATGTTAGTGGTTGTATTACAGTATCATGTCTGATATTAGTGGTACGTTATTACAGTATCAGTTCGATATTAGTGGTATGTATTACAGTATCATGTCGACATTAGTAGGTATGTATTACAGTATCATTGTCTGATATTAGTGGTACGTATTACAGTATCATGTCCGACATTAGAGGTGTATTACAATATCATGTCTGATATAGTGGTACCGTATTACAGTATCATGTCCGATATAGTGGTATGTATTACAGTATCAGTCCGATATTAGTGGTATGTATTACAGTATCATGTCCGACATTAGTGGTATGTATTACAGTATCATGTCGATATTAGTGGTATGTATTACAGTATCTGTCCGATATTATGGTATTGTATTTACAGTATCATGTCCGATATTAGTGGTATGTATTACAGTATCATGTCCGATATTACTGGTATGTATTACAGTATCATGTCCGATATTAGCGGTATGTATTACAGTATCATGTCCGATATTAGTGGTACGTATTACAGTATCGTGTCCGACATTAGAGGTATGTATTACAGTATCATGTGCGATATTATTGACGGTATGTATTACAGTATCATGTCTGATATTAGTGGTATGTATTACAATATCATGTCCGACATTAGAGGTATGTATTACTGTATCATATCCGATATTATTAGCGGTATGTATTACAGTATCATGTCCGATGTTAGTGGTATGTATTACAGTATCATGTCTGATATTAGTGGTATGTATTACAGTATCATGTTCGATATTCGTGGTATGTATTACAGTATCATGTCCGATATTAGTGGTATGTTTTACAGTATCATGTCCGATATTAGTGGTACATATTACAGTATCATGTCCGATATTAGTGGTATGAATTACAGTGTCAATGTCGATATTGTGTATGTATACAGTATCATGTTCGATATTAGTGGTATGTATTACAGTATCATGTCCGATATTAGTGGTATGTTTTACAGTATCATGTCCGATATTAGTTGTATGTTTTACAGTATCATGTCCGATATTAGTGGTATGAATTACAGTATAATGTCCGACATTAGTGGTATGTATTACAGTATCATGTCCGATATTAGCAGTTTGTATTACAGTATCATGTTCGATATTAGCGGTATGTATTACAGTATCATGTCCGACATTAGCGATATGTATTACAGTATCATGTCCGATATTAGCGGTATGTATTACAGTATCATGTCTGATATTAGTGGTACGTATTACAGTATCATGTCCGATATTATTAGTGGTATGTCTTACAGTATCATGTCCGATATTAGCTGTATGTATTACAGTAACATGTCCGATATTAGTGTAACGTATTACAGTATCATGTCCGATATTAGCGGTATGTATTACAGTATCATGTACGATATTAGCGGTATGTATTACAGTATCATGTCCGATATTTGTGGTACGTATTACAGTATCATGTCCGACATTAGTGGTATGGTATTAGTATCATGTCGATATTAGTGGTAGCATTACAGTACATGTCCGACATTAGTGGTATGCATTACAGTACATGTACCGATATAGCGGTACGTATTACAGTATCATGCCGAAATTAGTAGTACGTATTAAAGTATCATGTCGATATTAGTAGTACTATTACAGTTATGCTCGATATTAGTGGTACGTATAACAGTATCATGTTCGATATTAGTGGTACGTATTACAGTATAATGTCCGACATAAGTGCTATGTATTACAGTATCATGTCCGATATTAGCAGTATGTATTACAGTATCATGTCCGATATTAGCGGTTTGTATTACAGTATCATGTCCAATATTAGTGGTACGTATTACAGTATCATGTCCGACATTAGAGGTATGTATTACAGTATCATGTCCGATATTAGTGGTATGTATTACAGTATCATGTTCGATATTAGCGATATGTATTACAATATCATGTCCGATATTAGTGGTACGTATTACAGTATCATGTTCGATATTACTGGTATGTATTACAGTATCATGTCCGATATTAGTGGTACGTATTACAGTATCATGCCCGACATTAGAGGTATGTATTACAGTATCATGTCCGATATTATTAGCGGTATGTATTAAAGTATCATGTCCGATGTTAGTGGTATGTATTACAGTATCATGTCTGATATTAGTGGTACGTATTACAGTATCATGTTCGATATTAGTGGTATGTAATACAGTATCATGCCTGATATTAGTTGTACGTATTACAGTATCATGTCCGATAATAGTGGTATGTATTACAGTATCATGTCCGACATTAGTGGTATGTATTACAGTATCATGTCCGATATTAGTGGTATGTATTACCGTATCATGTCCGATATTAGTGGTATGTATTACAGTATCATGTCCGATATTACTGGTATGTATTACAGTATCATGTCCGATATTAGTGGTACGTATTACAGTATCATGTCCGACATTAGAGGTATGTATTACAGTATCATGTCCGATATTATTGGCGGTATGTATTACAGTATCATGTCCGATATTAGTGGTATGTATTACAGTATCATGTCTGATATTAGTGGTACGTATTACAGTATCATGTTTGATATCAGTGGTATTATGTATTACATTATCATGTCCGATATTAGTGGTATGTTTTACAGTATCATTTCCGATATTAGTGGTATGAATTACAGTATCATGTCCGATATTAGTGGTATGAATTACAGTATCATGTCCGATATTAGCGGTATGTATTACAGTATCATGTCCAATATTAGTGGTACGTATTACAGTATCATGTCCGACATTAGAGGTATGTATTACAGTATCATGTCCGATATTAGTGGTATGTATTACAGTAACATGTTCGATATTAGCGGTATGTATTACAGTATCATGTCCGATATTAGTGGTACGTATTACAGTATCATGTTCGATATTACTGGTATGTATTACAGTATCATGTCCGATATTAGTGGTACGTATTACAGTATCATGCCCGACATTAGAGGTATGTATTACAGTATCATGTCCGATATTATTAGCGGTATGTATTAAAGTATCATGTCCGATGTTAGTGGTATGTATTACAGTATCATGTCTGATATTAGTGATACGTATTACAGTATCATGTTCGATATTAGTGGTATGTAATACAGTATCATGCCTGATATTAGTTGTACGTATTACAGTATCATGTCCGATAATAGTGGTATGTATTACAGTATCATGTCCGACATTAGTGGTATGTATTACAGTATCATGTCCGATATTAGTGTAACGTATTACAGTATCATGTCCGATATTAGCGGTATGTATTACAGTATCATGTACGATATTAGCGGTATGTATTACAGTATCATGTCCGATATTTGTGGTACGTATTACAGTATCATGTCCGACATTAGTGGTATGTATTACAGTATCATGTCCGATATTAGTGGTACGCATTACAGTATCATGTCCGACATTAGTGGTATGCATTACAGTATCATGTCCGATATTAGCGGTACGTATTACAGTATCATGGCCGAAATTAGTAGTACGTATTAAAGTATCATGTCCGATATTAGTAGTACATATTACAGTATCATGCTCGATATTAGTGGTACGTATAACAGTATCATGTTCGATATTAGTGGTATGTATTACAGTATCATGTCCGATATTATTAGCGGTATGTATTAAAGTATCATGTCCGATGTTAGTGGTATGTATTACAGTATCATGTCTGATATTAGTGGTACGTATTACAGTATCATGTTCGATATTAGTGGTATGTAATACAGTATCATGCCTGATATTAGTTGTACGTATTACCGTATCATGTCCGATAATAGTGGTATGTATTACAGTATCATGTCCGACATTAGTGGTATGTATTACAGTATCATGTCCGGTATTAGTGGTATGTATTACCGTATCATGTCCGATATTAGTGGTACGTATTACAGTATCATGTTCGATATTACTGGTATGTATTACAGTATCATGTCCGATATTAGTGGTACGTATTACAGTATCATGTCCGACATTAGAGGTATGTATTACAGTATCATGTCCGATATTATTGGCGGTATGTATTACAGTATCATGTCCGATATTAGTGGTATGTATTACAGTATCATGTCTGATAGTAGTGGTACGTATTACAGTATCATGTTTGATATCAGTGGTATTATGTATTACATTATCATGTCCGATATTAGTGGTATGTTTTACAGTATCATGTCCGATATTAGTGGTATGAATTACAGTATCATGTCCGATATTAGTGGTATGTATTACAGTATCATGTCCGATATTAGCGGTATGTATTACAGTATCATGTCCAATATTAGTGGTACGTATTACAGTATCATGTCCGACATTAGAGGTATGTATTACAGTATCATGTCCGATATTAGTGGTATGTATTACAGTAACATGTTCGATATTAGCGGTATGTATTACAGTATCATGTCCGATATTAGTGGTACGTATTACAGTATCATGTTCGATATTACTGGTATGTATTACAGTATCATGTCCGATATTAGTGGTACGTATTACAGTATCATGCCCGACATTAGAGGTATGTATTACAGTATCATGTCCGATATTATTAGCGGTATGTATTAAAGTATCATGTCCGATGTTAGTGGTATGTATTACAGTATCATGTCTGATATTAGTGATACGTATTACAGTATCATGTTCGATATTAGTGGTAATGTAATACAGTATCAATGCCTGATATTAGTTGTACGTATTACAGTATCATGTCCGATAATAGTGGTATGTATTACAGTATCATGTCCGACATTTAGTGGTATGTATTACAGTAACCATGTCCGATATTAGTGGTATGTATTACCGTATCATGTCCGATATTAGTGGTATGTATTACAGTATCATGTCCGATATTACTGGTATGTATTACAGTATTATGTCCGATATTAGTGGTACGTATTACAGTATCATGTCCGACATTAGAGGTATGTATTACAGTATCATGTCCGATATTATTGGCGGTATGTATTACAGTATCACGTCCGATATTAGTGGTATGTATTACAGTATCATGTCTGATATTAGTGGTACGTATTACAGTATCATGTTTGATATCAGTGATATTATGTATTACATTATCATGTCCGATATTAGTGGTATGTTTTACAGTATCATGTCCGATATTAGTGGTATGAATTACAGTATCATGTCCGATATTAGTGGTATGTATTACAGTATCATGTCCGATATTAGCGGTATGTATTACAGTATCATGTCCGAAATTAGTGGTATGTATTACAGTATCATGTCCGATATTAGCGGTAAGTATTACAGTATCATGTCCGATATTAGTGGTACGTATTACAGTATCATGTCCGACATTAGAGGTATGTATTACAGTATCATGTCCGATATTATTAGCGGTATGTATTACAGTATTATGTCCGATATTAGTGGTACGTATTACAGTATCATGTCCGACATTAGAGGTATGTATTACAGTATCATGTCCGATATTATTAGCGGTATGTATTACAGTATCATGTCCGATGTTAGTGGTATGTATTACAGTATCATGTCCGATATTAGTGGTACGTATTACAGTATCATGTCCGACATTAGAGGTATGTATTACAGTATCATGTCCGACATTAGCGGTATGTATTGCAGTATCATGTCCGATATTAGCGGTATGTATTACAGTATCATGTCCGATATTAGTGGTACGTGTTACAGTATCATGCCCGACATTAGAGGTATGTATTACAGTATCATGTCCGATATTATTAGCCGTATGTATTACAGTATCATGTCCGATGTTAGTGGTATGTATTACAGTATCATGTCTGATATTAGTGGTACGTATTACAGTATCATGTTCGATATTAGTGGTATGTATTACAATATCATGTCCGACATTAGAGGTATGTATTACAGTAGCATGTCTGATATTAGTGGTACGTATTACAGTATCATGTCCGACATTAGAGGTATGTATTACAATATCATGTCTGATATTAGTGGTACGTATTACAGTATCATGTCCGATATTAGTGGTATGTATTACAGTATCATGTCCGATATTAGTGGTATGTATTACAGTATCATGTCCGACATTTGTGGTATGTATTACAGTATCATGTCCGATATTATTGGCGGTATGTATTACAGTATCATGTCTGATATTAGTGGTACGTATTACAGTATCATGTCCGACATTAGAGGTATGTATTACAGTATCATGTCCGATATTATTAGCGGTATGTATTACAGTATCATGTCCGATGTTAGTAGTATGTATTACAGTATCATGTCTGATATTAGTGGTATGTATTACAGTATTATGTCCGATATTAGTGGTATGAATTACAGTGTCATGTCCGATATTAGTGGTATGTATTACAGTATCATGTCCGATATTAGTGGTACGTATTACAGTATCATGTCCGACATTAGCGGTATGTATTGCAGTATCATGTCCGATATTAGCGGTATGTATTACAGTATCATGTTCGATATTAGTGGTACATATTACAGTATCATGTCCGATATTACTGGTATGAATTACAGTATCATATCCGATATTAATGGTATGTATTACAGTATCATGTTCGATATTAGTGGTACATATTACAGTATCATGTCCGATATTACTGGTATGAATTACAGTATCATATCCGATATTAATGGTATGTATTACAGTAGCATGTCCGATATTAGCGGTATGTATTACAGTATCATGTCCGATATTAGCGGTATGTATTACAGTACCATGTTCGATATTAGTGGTACATATTACAGTCCGATATTACTGGTATGAATTACAGTATCATGTCCGATATTAGTGGTATGTATTACAATATCATGTCCGATATTAGCGATATGTATATCATGCCCAATTTTAGTGGTATGTATTACAGTATCATATTCGATATTACTGGTATGTATTACAGTAGCATGTCTGATATTAGCGGTATGTATTACAGTATAATGTCTGATATTTGCGGTACGTATTACAGTATTATGTCCGATATTAGTGCTACGTATTACAGTATCATGTCTGATATTAGCGGTACGTATTGCAATATCATGTCCGATATTATTAGTGGTATGTATTACAGTAGCATGTCCGATATTAGCCGTACATATTACAGTACCATGTCCTATATTATTAGTTGTATGTATTACAGTATCATGTCCGACATTAACGGTATGTATTACAGTATCATGTCCGATATTGGCGGTACGTATTACAGTATCATGTCCGACATTAGAGGTATGTATTACAGTATCATGTCCGATATTACTGGTATGAATTACAGTATCATGTCTGATATTAGTGGTATGTGTCACGGTATCATGTCCGATATTAGTGGTATGTATTACAGTATCGTGTCCGATATTAGTGGTATGTATTATAGTAGCATGTCCGATATGTGCGGTACGTATTACAGTATCATGTCCTATATTATTAGTTGTATGTATTACAGTATCATGTCTGACATTAACGGTATGTATTACAGTATCATGTCCTAAATTCTGGTATGAATTACAGTATCATGTCTGATATTAGTGGTATGAATTACAGTATCATGTCCGATATTAGTGGTATGAATTACAGTATCATATGCGATATTATTGGTATGAATTACAGTATCATGTCCGATACTTGTGGTATGAATTACAGTATCATGTCCGATATTAGTGGTATGTATTACAGTATCATGTCCGATATTAGTGGTATGCATTACAGTATCATGTCCGATATTAGCGGTACGTATTACAGTATCATGGCCGAAATTAGTAGTACGTATTAAAGTATCATGTCCGATATTAGTAGTACTTATTACAGTATCATGCTCGATATTAGTGGTACGTATAACAGTATCATGTTCGATATTAGTGGTACGTATTACAGTATAATGTCCGACATAAGTGGTATGTATTACAGTATCATGTCCGATATTAGCAGTATGTATTACAGTATCAGGTCCGATATTAGCGGTTTGTATTACAGTATCATGTCCGACATTAGCGGTATGTATTACAGTATCATGTCCGATATTAGTGGTACGTATTACAGTATCATGTCCGACATTAGAGGTATGTATTACAGTATCATATCCGACATTAGCGGTATGTATTACAGTATCATGTCCGATATTAGTGGTATGTATTACAGTACCATGTTCGATATTAGTGGTATGTATTACAGTATCATGTCCGATATTAGTGGTACGTATTACAGTATGATGCCCGACATTAGAGATATGTATTACAGTATCCTGTCCGATATTATTAGCGGTATGTATTAAAGTATCATGTCGGATGTTAGTGGTATGTATTACAGTATCATGTCTGATATTAGTGGTACGTATTACAGTATCATGTTCGATATTAGTGGTATGTAATACATTATCATGTCCGATATTAGTGGTATGTATTACAGTATCATGTCTGATATTAGTGGTACCTATTACAGTATCATGTTCGATATTAGTGGTATGTAATACATTATCATGTCCGATATTAGTGGTACGTATTACAGTATCATGTCTGATATTAGTGGTACGTATTACAGTATCATGTCCGATAATAGTGGTATGTATTACAGTATCATGTCCGACATTAGTGGTATGTATTACAATATCATGTCCGATATTAGTGGTATGTATTACAGTATCATGTCCGATATTAGTGGTATGTATTACAGTATCATGTCCGATATTACCGGTATGTATTACAGTATCATGTCCGATATTAGCGGTATGTATTACAGTATCATGTCCGATATTAGTGGTACGTATTACAGTATCATGTCCGATATTAGTGGTACGTATTATAGTATCATGTCCGACATTAGAGGTATGTATTACAGTATTATGTCCGATATTATTGGCGGTATGTATTACAGTATCATGTCCGATATTAGTGGTATGTATTACAGTATCATGTCTGATATTAGTGGTACGTATTACAGTATCATGTTCGATATCAGTGGTATTATGTATTACATTATCATGTCCGATATTAGTGGTATGTTTTACAGTATCATGTCCGATATTAGTGGTATGTATTACAGTATCATGTCCGATATTAGCGGTATGTATTACAGTATCATGTCCGAAATTAGCGGTATGTATTACAGTATAATGTCCGATATTAGCGGTAAGTATTACAGTATGATGTCCGATATTAGTGGTACGTATTACAGTATCATGTCCGACATTAGAGGTATGTATTACAGTATCATGTCCGATATTATTAGTGGTATGTATTACAGTATTATGTCCGATATTAGTGGTACGTATTGCAGTATCATGTCCGAAATTAGAGGTATGTATTACAGTATCATGTCCGATATTATTAGCGGTATGTATTACAGTTTCATGTCCGATGTTAGTGGTATGTATTACAGTATCATGTCCTATATTAGTGAAATGTATTACAGTATCATGTCCGATATTAGTGATATGTATTTTAGTATCATGTCCGATATTACTGGTATGTATTACAGTATCATGTCCGATATTAGCGGTATGTATTACAGTATCAAGTCCGATATTAGCGGTATGTATTACAGTATCATGTCCGATATTAGTGGTACGTATTACAGTATCATGTCCGACATTAGAGGTTTGTATTACAGTATCATGTCCGATATTAGCGGTACGTATTACAGTATCATGTCCGATATTGGCGGTACGTATTACAGTATCATGTCCGACATTAGAGGTATGTATTACAGTATCATGTCTGATATTAGTGGTACGTATTACAGTATGATGTCCGACATTAGCGGTACGTATTACAGTATCATGTCCGATATTAGTGGTAAGTATTACAGTATCATGTCTGATATTAGTGGTACGTATTACAGTATCATGTCCAATATTACTGATATGTATTACATTATCATGTCCGATATTAGTGGTACGTATTACAGTATAATTTCCGACATTAGCGGTATGTATTACAGTATCATGTCCGATATTAGTGGTATGTATTACAGTATCATGTCCGATATTAGTGGTATGTATTACAGTATCATGTCCGATATTATTAGCGGTTCGTATTACAGTATCATGTCTGATGTTATTAGTGGTATGTATTATTAGTGGTACTTATTACAGTATCATGTTCGATATTAGTGGTACGTATTACAGTATCATGTCCGATATTAGTGGTATGTATTACAGTATTATGTTCGATATTAGTTGTACGTATTACAGTATCATGTCCAATATTACTGGTATGAATTACAGTATCATGTCCGATATTGGCGGTATGTATTACAGTATCATATCCGATATTAGTGGTATGTATTACAGTATCATGTCCGATATTATTATCGGTACGTATTCCAGTATCATGTCCGATATTATTAGTGGTATGTATTACAGTAGCATGTCCGATATTAGCGGTATGTGTTACAGTATCATGTCTGATATTAGCGGTATGTATTACAGTATCATGTTCGATATTAGTGGTACATATTACAGTATCATGTCCGATATTACTGGTATGAATTACAGTATCATATCCGATATTAATGGTATGTATTACAGTATCATGTTCGATATTAGTGGTACATATTACAGTATCATGTCCGATATTACTGGTATGAATTACAGTATCATATCCGATATTAATGGTATGTATTACAGTAGCATGTCCGATATTAGCGGTATGTATTACAGTATCATGTCCGATATTAGCGGTATGTATTACAGTACCATGTTCGATATTAGTGGTACATATTACAGTCCGATATTACTGGTATGAATTACAGTATCATGTCCGATATTAGTGGTATGTATTACAATATCATGTCCGATATTAGCGGTATGTATATCATGCCCAATTTTAGTGGTATGTATTACAGTATCATATTCGATATTACTGGTATGTATTACAGTAGCATGTCTGATATTAGCGGTATGTATTACAGTATAATGTCTGATATTTGCGGTACGTATTGCAGTATTATGTCCGATATTAGTGCTACGTATTACAGTATCATGTCTGATATTACCGGTACGTATTGCAATATCATGTCCGATATTATTAGTGGTATGTATTACAGTAGCATGTCCGATATTAGCCGTACATATTACAGTACCATGTCCTATATTATTAGTTGTATGTATTACAGTATCATGTCCGACATTAACGGTATGTATTACAGTATCATGTCCGATATTGGCGGTACGTATTACAGTATCATGTCGACATTAGAGGTATGTATTACAGTATCTGTCCGATATTACTGTATGTATAATTACAGTATCATGTCTGATATTAGTGGTATGTGTCACGGTATCATGTCCGATATTAGTGGTATGTATTACAGTATCGTGTCCGATATTAGTGGTATGTATTATAGTAGCATGTCGATATGTGCGGTACGTATTACAGTATCATGTCCTATATTATTAGTTGTATGTATTACAGTATCATGTCTGACATTAACGGTATGTATTACAGTATCATGTCCTAAATTCTGGTATGAATTACAGTATCATGTCTGATATTAGTGGTATGAATTACAGTATCATGTCCGATATTAGTGGTATGAATTACAGTATCATATGCGATATTATTGGTATGAATTACAGTATCATGTCCGATATTTGTGGTATGAATTACAGTATCATGTCCGATATTAGTGGTATGTATTACAGTATCATGTCCGATATTACTGGTATGTATTACAGTATCATGTCCGATATTACTGGTATAAATTGCAGTATCATGTCCGATAATAGTGGTATGAATTGCAGCATCATGTATGATATTAGTGGTATATATTATATTATCATAACCGATAGTACTGGTATGAATTACAGTATAATTTCCAATATTAGTGGTATGAATTACAGTATCATGTCCGATATTAGCGGTACGTATTACAGTATCATGTCCGATATTAGTGGTATGTATTACAGTATCATGTCCGATATTGGCGGTATGTATTACAGTATCATCTACGATATCGGCGGTACGTACCAGAGTATCATGTCCGATATTAGCGGTATGTATTACAGTATCATGTCCGATATTAACAGTATGAATTACAGTATCATGTCCGATATTAGCGGTATATATTATAGTATCATGTCCGATATTAGCAGTATATATTACAGTATCATGTCCGATATTAGCGGTATGTATTACAGTAGCATGTCCGATATTAGCGGTATGCATTACAGTATCATGTTCGATGTTAACGGTACGTATTATAGTATCATGTCCGATATTACTGGTATGTATTACAGTATCATGTCCGATGTTAGCGGTATGTATTGCAGTATCATGTCCGATATTACTGATAAGTATTACAGTAGCATGTCCGATATTGGCGTTATGCATTACAGTAGCATATCCGATATTAGCGGTATGCATTACAGTAGCATGTCCGATATTACTGGTATGTATTACAGTAGCATGTCCGATATTAGCGGTATGCATTACAATAGCATGTCCGATATTAGTGGTATGTATTACAGTAGCATGTCCGATATTAGCGGTATGCATTACAGTATCATGTCCGATATTAGCGGTATGCATTACAGTAGCATGTCCGATATTACTGGTATGTATTACAGTAGCATGTCCGATATTAGCGGTATGTATTACAATAGCATGTCCGATATTAGTGGTATGTCCGATATTAGTGGTATGTATTACAGTAGCATGTCCGATATTAGCGGTAGGTATTACAGTATAATGTCCAATATTAGTGGTATGTATTACAGTAGCATTTCCGACATTAGCGGTATGCATTACAGTAGCATGTCCGATATTAGTGGTATGAATTGCAATATCATATTCGATATGAGCGGTATGCATTACAGTAGCATGTCCGATATTAGCGGTATGTATTACAGTAGCATGTCCGATATTAGCTTTATGTATTACAGTATCATGTCCGATATGAACGGTATGTATTACAGTATCATGTCCGATATTAGCGGTATGCTTTACAGTAGCATGTCCGATATTAGTGGTATGTATTACAGTATCATGTCCGATATGAACGGTATGTATTACAGTATCATGTCCGATATTAGCGGTATGCTTTACAGTATCATGTCCGATATTAGTGGTATGCATTACAGTATCATGACCGATATTAATGGTATGTATTACAGTAGCATGTCCGATATTATTAGTGGTATGCATTACAGTATCATGTCCGATATTAGTGGTATGAATTGCAATATCATATTCGATATGAGCGGTATGCATTACAGTAGCATGTCCGATATTAGCGGTATGTATTACAGTAGCATGTCCGATATTAGCTTTATGTATTACAGTATCATGTCCGATATGAACGGTATGTATTACAGTATCATGTCCGATATTAGCGGTATGCTTTACAGTAGCATGTCCGATATTAGTGGTATGTATTACAGTATCATGTCCGATATGAACGGTATGTATTACAGTATCATGTCCGATATTAGCGGTATGCTTTACAGTATCATGTCCGATATTAGTGGTATGCATTACAGTATCATGACCGATATTAATGGTATGTATTACAGTAGCATGTCCGATATTATTAGTGGTATGCATTACAGTATCATGTCCGATATTATTAGTTGATATGCATTACAGTATCATGTCCGATATTAGCGGTATGCATTACAGTAGCATGTCCGATATTAGTGGTATGTATTGCAGTAGCATGTCCGATATTAGCGGTATGCATTATATTATCATTTAGCGGTACGTATTACAGTGTCATGTCCGATATTAGTGGTATGTATTACAGTAGCATGTCCGATATTAGCGGTACGTATTACAGTAGCATGTCCGATATTAGCGGTATTCATCACAGTAGCATGTCCGATATTAGTATTGGTATGTATTACAGTAGCATGTCCGATATTAGCGGTATGCATTACAGTATCGTGTCCGATATTAGCGGTATGACGATCCTACGATATTATATATAGCAGTATCGTCATCGTAGTATCGTTCTACCGTTATCGTACTATCGCCATCGTGCTGTCGCCATCGTGCTGTCGTCATTGTATCGTCGTGATGTCGTACTATCGTCATCGTAGCATCGTACTATCGTCATCGGAGCTTCGTTGTATCGTGTTCCGGATGGAAATGCGCATTCACGTCTGATGCCATAATAAAACAAATTATACATGTTCACCTCCGAACGTAATTTAAAATAGTAAAAAACTGTTGCCCAGCATCGTAAAGGAAGTACTTCTTTCGCCAATAAAATTAATTTGTTATCACTGTTTTTTTTAGCGACGTGCTATACAGTGTGTGGGATTACGTGTTTCCGAACGGCGTGACGTCATGTTTTTTATATGCGTTTACAGTACATTTCCTTTAATATCTTTCTATTAAATGGAATGACATATTTTTAGGAAATATACGCGCGGTACACGCTGTCCTTTATTGCATAGGCGGCTTTAATCTCACAACTCTCGTTTTGATGAATAAAAACTAGAGCACGTGAATGTAAGAACGTACGGTACTCGATTCTTTGTGATAGTTATAAGTTATTGTAAATAGCTTTCAGAGCACACATAAAACACATATGTCATCGTATTTGGTGAGCTGCATATCATCAAAATCCGTCCGTTTGTTAGGAAGATTTACTGTAAAAATGACGTCATAGATTACGTCACGTCGGAAAACCGGGTTCGGAAACCACGTGATTCCATACCTTGATACGCATTCACGATGTTTTTATTGTGAAAAAAAAGTTGATTTGAATATAAATTTCAAGTATTTATTGAAACACCCGCCAACTATGGAAGCGTCCTGGTGCCTATGCTAAACTATATTTATCTTCTAATTAGGGAGATACTAACTCCTAATTAGGAGATACTAATTTGGACTTAATATCTCCTAATTAGGAGTTAGTATCTCCTAATCAGGACTTGCTATCTCCTAATTAGGAGTTATTATCTCCTAATTAGGAGTTAGTATCAATTAGGAGATAAAACATGTGTTAGCATTGACACAGATAATAAGTCATAATTAGGAAAGAGTAAGTCCTAATTAGGATATATTAGCTCCTAATTAGGACATACTAACTCCTAATTAGGAGACACTAACTCCTACTTAGGATATATTAAGTCATAATTAGGAGATACTAATTAAGTCATGTTTAGGAGATAGTAAATCCTAATTAGGAGATACTATCTCCTAATTAGGAGATACAACTATTTTAGCATTGGCACCAGGACGCGTCGATAACTACCCTCAATAAATCGCGTTAACTATTTGCATGCTAGCGGTGAAAATGACATCCAACAACTTACGATTATTATTAGCCGATCTATTTATAGATCGGCTATATATTGGTAATCCATTGGTTTGTGAAAAAGTTTGTAACCACCCTTTTCTCCTATATTATGTAATCTACAAACGTGAAAGTTGTTGCATCACTTCCAAATTGCATCGACCGGATAATTTTTCATTTTTGGCGATTATCTCTGTTGAAAACTTTAAATATAGCGAAATAACACAATTTGGCTATAAATAAACGTTTTCACTACAAGAGTTCGGTAAACTAAAGTTAGGCGGTTTGAAATTTGGCTATAAATAAACGTTTTATCTACAAGAGTTCGGTAAACTAAGTTAGGCGGTTTGCCTTCTAGTCCAGGGGCAATTGTAGGCATATATATAAGATTCCGGCACCTCGTGTTAATTTATGGCACCCGGTGTTTTTATAAACTTGAATGTATAAGGTTTCCAAAAATCCGGGTGCCATTTTTTAAACCAAGTTCAAGGTCATTTCAAGGTCATTGAACTTTATGCTTGACGGAAGTAGAAAATTGCCAATATATGGGCCAATAGGTCATGGTCCTTAACTTGGAAATTGGTGTAAGTTGTTAAAAAACATTTCTGATGGATACATTAAAGAATTTACGTAAACTACACTAATATTCAGTATAAATGATTACTTATGTAGTTAGTCTGAACATTCTGCAGAGAAATTTGAATTGGACGGAATCGAACGTTGTTTAATGTTTAAACTTAGTCCGGTTCATATGCACAGGTCAAAATATGAACTGAAAATGGCGCTTTGTGTGACAGAAATCCGTACGCGGACGAATAAAAAAAATATTTTGTTATAAACATCACATATAGCGAAATAGCGGTAGCATCTACTGTTTTAATAATATGCATACATATTGTAATTAATGTTTAATAGTGATATACTTATGAATAATTACGATACTATGGTTTATACTCCAGCACTATGTGTTAAGGCTGTGTGATTTGCCTCAATATAAGCTGGATTAATTAATACTTATATTCATGGCTTCATGAGAACATCAATACATTTAAAATATACAAATATTACTTAAAGGGGTACCGTTATGATACGTTTTAATAATATCAATATTGAAAATACACATTACAACCGCTTACAACATAAGTTATTGATCGAAAATAGTCACTGCATCGTGACCTATTTAACCGCATTACCTATTGCGCGGGTACCTCATCAAACCCCCTGTTTACATAGGTAACTGGGGGTATAGTGAGGTACGCTCGCTAATACAATGTTTGCGTAATGATATAATTATCATATTTTCTAGATGGCCGCCATAAATCGGGTAATTATGAGATTTCGGTTGACTTGCTACATATTTGTGTAATGCTAAGCGCCTTCACCTATATTCAAATGTTAATTCTTTCAACTGGAATAATATTGTTTACATTTGACTACCATAAGTATTGCTATGATCAGATATTAATGATAGCTAAATATAACTGGAAGAATTTGGTTGGGGAGGAAATCAACACTTCTCTCACTTTTCCCTGAGATTCCGTAACTACTAAAATGTGGACATATATTGAACCCTGATTTGATCGGCTAATAACATCATGCTCTGCATGACTTTTCATATGTTTCTTATTTCTCTCTGTAATTATGTCTTGGAATTTCATTAGAATTGTGTTCTACGGACTAAATTCTAATGAAAGACATATTCATGATATTTATAGGGATGGATAAAAGGTAATATGAAAAGTCATGATGTTATTAGCCGATCAAACCAGGGTTCAATATATGTCCACATTTTAGTAGTTACGGAATCTCAGGGAAAAGTGAGAGAAGTGTTGATTTCCTCCCCAACCAAATTCTCCCAGTTATATTTAGTAAATTACTATGGATTTGCCATTTACTTGGCGGCCATTTTGAGTTTTCTGACAATGGAGTGTATTAACTGCAATATTATTCCAGTTGAAAGAATTAACCTTTGAATATAGGTGAAGGCGATTAACATTACACAAATATGTAGCAAATCAACCGAAATCTCATAAATACCCGATTTTTGGCGGCCATCTTGAAAATATGATAATAATATACTGAATATTAGTGTAGTTTACGTAAATTCTTTAATATATCCATCTGAAATGTTTTTGAACAACTTACACCAATTTCCAAGTTAAGGAGCATGACCTACCTATTGGCTCATATATTGGCAATTTTCGACTTCCGTCAAGCATAAAGTTCAATGACCTTGAAATGACCTTGAACTTGGTTTAAAAAAATTAACTCGAGTGCCGGAATCTTATATATATACCTATTGCCCAGACTGTAGAAAGATGCCAGAATTTAATAAAAACAAGCGTGTAAAAAGGTGATTAATTTGGTGTGCAAGTACTGTATGTGAACTTCAATGTATATATTGCCAATACAGATATACTGTCGGTATAATCGAGACGCACCATGTGATTTTGTACCTACAAACAGGTGCGCAATTTCATGAAATATGCTGAAAGTTGATGAAATTCTCAAAGCAAATGCGGAATAGAATTCCGCATTTGCTCTGAAAATTTCGACAACCTTCGGTGTCATTCCAGGAAAATATATTAAATTTTGTATTTTTTTTATGAAATTACGCCCATTTTTGTAGGTACAAAACACATGGCGCATCTTAATTATCATTGGTGGTGCTGCACTCCGCGCCGGTGGAAAATGTAAGACAATCCACTTGAAAAATACAATATGCGCCATTATAAAATGTTTCTAGATGAGTGTTAAAAAATCAATAAAATTACTACTCGTCTTGAAACATTTTTTTTTACAATTAATGGCGCCTATTGTATCTTTCAAGTGGATTGTCTTGAAATATTTGCAGCACCAGTGAAGTAAGTGGACTGTTTCTCTAACGGTGCATCACAAATATAGAAAAGTATATGTGACCGTGGCTTGAGAAAAAGGCCTTATGGGGTTTGATCAATCTGGATATTAATCTGCTAGCACACTCCTGTATGTGAATGTGCAGGCTGATCTGTGCCTACACTGGTTATATTACCATTGAAAGGAAGTAATATCATGCTTACTATGAGTGTTTATACTTTATTATTACATGCGTTATGTGATAATCATGATAATGGAATAAATGATAAAGTATACATGTTTAGCTTCTATTAAAAATGGTTTTGAATTGGGATATGTATACGATTTTAATTTCAAAAGGTGCCAGCAAATCTGATGAAGAAATTCCACACCCCTGGCCCAGGAATACCAATTCAGCGATTTCGGTCGGCTGCCGGCATGGTACAGATAAACAGGTCGGCTGTCGGTCGGTATAGTCGACTATACCGACCGACAGACAACCTGTTTACCGGTACCATGCTGGCAGCCGACCGAAATCGCAGAATCGCTATTTCCTTGCAATCAATAGAAAAGTAAATGTTTGATGGCGAAATAAGTGAATCAGAAAAAGAAGATTTCAGTATTTACAAAAGGACACGAAGAAGTGCAAGGACCAGTGTAGATCAATTTGGTTTAGTTAAAATCAACAATTAAGTCACACAAATTTACTAGTCCACACGAAACGGTAACAATTTTGTCAGTGACCGTCTTACCAAACTTATCCTTGTCCATGAGACAATTAATGGGAAGACAACCGTTCAATATAGTATATTTCTGTCGAACTGAACCAATAACCCGTTTCACATGTATTCTTGAGTGGGCAAGTTTACGCGTTGATTCCACGTCCAGAGGGGATAGCTGATCACGACCTTTCGTAAATGCTGGAATCTTCACTTCTGCAGCTACCGAGCCAACACTGTCCTTGACATCAAATCCTCTGTCCGCCAACACTAAATCCCCAGGTAATAACTTGGACAGGAAGTCACTGCTCTCTGTCACAAACTTGTCACTCACACGACCACCCCATGCTTTCGATATGAAGGACACACTGCCCTGAGGAGTAATTATAATTAGAAATTTCACAGTGTGGTGGTGTTTGTATGAAGACCAGGTTTCTGCTCTGGCTTTCAAACCGTTTGGTTTCTCAATAAATACCTCAAAACAATCAATTATCGCAGCACACCTGTGACCGAAGTACTTCCTAAATTCCATTGGCATGGTTTTTCTCAATGTCTCGCGCTCTGGCCATCTTATGAGTCTCTTTAGCCGCTTGTACATACAGTCAATTGTCCGTGTAAAAAAGTGTAGATATTATTGATTGAGTAGTGTCAAATTCATACGCAAGAAAGAGATTTAACAAATTTAGTCGCAATTTCTCTAATATTAATATCATTACCTTGAATTTGGGCATGACCAGACTGGATGGCAGGTGAGGCTCCAGCAAATTAAACAATATAGATAGAACTGTGAATGATGGTAATCCTGTTAAATGTTTCACCTTCTCGTCACTACCCTTAACATAACTTACAGTGAATTTAGTTTCCAAATGGGCCATTTTTTCCTTCAGCTCCCCATTCTCTGTACGCAGTTCCTGCAGCTCCAGCGACATAGCCTCCATGAGTGGACCATCAACATCAGTATGTGACTGAACGCCGTCTTCATCAACGCTGTCACCCATATCCATACCCGTCTCAGTGTGATCAGGTCCAACAATAGTTGTGGATTCAGTTGGCTTCCTTCTCTTCTTTTCCTGCTGCCGATCATATCTTCATGTAGATGGTGCTCGCTTTTGTCCGCCCAGATTAACTGATGGTGCCCAGTTTGGGTTAAGATGGTCATACAACTCTGCCTTCTTTCTTGAAACATATACATGATATATATTAAAAACAAATAAATACATGTGTACTTGTCGGATATTGTAACTTTGCACATTTAGTTACAATATAATAACTTATTTTTATTATTTCTTCTCGGAAGTATATGTTGCATACACCATCTGAACATTCTTGCTGAGACGGTTCAGATGAGTGATCACAACATTTACATACACATTTGAGGAGAAATAAAGAAGAAAATGTGTACTCTTATGAAATATCACTGAAATATTGACTATTTATGACAAATTTTATACATATGACATGCGCCATGTGATTTTGCATGTACATACATGTGCGGACTTTGATGAAAAATATTTACAAAAGTTACAATATCTTTCATAAATAACATTGAATGGTGACAACATGGTGACATTCTGCATTTGCTCTGAGAATTTCATCAACGTTTGGCATGATTTACACTAAATATCGCAAAATCTGTAAACATTTTTCATGAAATTCCACACAAACTGCAATTTTATATTGTCTGAGGTCCATCAAAATACACCATCTCGCACGTCTTAAGCATGTTAAGTACAGTGACAGCACGGGTGTCAAACATTATAATTCAGTGGGTCGCCGCAGGGCTCCAGATAAGGAATTAGTAATTGAGTATTGTTACTCCATCAGTTCTGAAGCAATTGGGTATTTCAAAATTTTACTTGGGTAAAATTAAATCACACTACTGTTTACACATCAACAGACAGCAATTATTGAATAGTTTGTTTCGAAATGAAAACATATCTTGGCATTTCATTAGAATTGTCTCCTTGGATGTGTTTTCATGGACAAATATGCTATATTGTGGTCTGTTTATTGTTTTCTGCAGTATGATAAAGGTACCTCATTGCTTTTTGATACTCACTACTTCTGATTTCAATTGGGTTTTTGGCAATTTTAATTGGGTATTTACGCAAATACGCAGCTTATCTGGAGCTCTGGGTGGGGTTCACACACACTATAATGATTATACCAGCTTACACTGTCTCACCAGCTGACAAGTAGAACTATCGGATTAGTTATAATAACAAGGACTTACCATTGACAAAATGCGCCAAATACACCAGAACATTTTGGATATTCTTGTGCCCAAATTCTTGTCCAATTCTAGCCAGAAATTCACGTGTCCGATCCGAACTCAGTTTCTCGCATTCCACACCTTGATTTGTGATTACTGCACTCAATATATACTATTCCAGTGTCCTTTCGCGATCTTTACGATTACTATATCCGTATATAGAACACTTCACAACCATTATGCGTATAACTAACTGAATTTAGGTCAAACTTCGACGTGTTTTGATTTGTGTATCGAGATATTGGAACATGGCGGAGCTTCCGGTTTGTGACGTCAAAACGTTTATTTATAGCCAAATTGCAAACCGCCGAACTCTTGTAGTTAAAACGTTCATTTATAGCCAAATTGTGTTATTTCGCTTATTTAAAGTTTTAAACAGAGATAATGGCCAACAATGAAACAATATCCGGTTGATGTAGTTTGGAGTGATACAACAAATTTCGCGTTTGTAGAATACCGAATATAGGAGAAAAGGGTGGTTACAAACTTTTTCACAAACCGATGGATAACCAATATATAGCCGATCTATAAATATATCGGCTAATAATAATGAGTTGTCGTCTGCTATTTTTTAACTATTTATAGCCCACACATTTCCCAGCATGCAACGAGTTAAACAGACATTAGCCAGGTGGTCTTTATTCTTCAGTCCGGGGACCACGCCCTGGTAAAGATATACCACAGGACGATTGGTGCCGATGTTTACGTCCCTGCTATGGTTAGCGTGCTACCCAAGAACCAGAAAGAGGAAAGCAGCCATTACACGGTGGATTTGTGCGATGGAGCGTTGAGAACAGTAGTAACTTCCTTAAAACTATATTGACGTCAATGGCTTTGCAATTGTCGGAATACGTCGGTTTGAGTCACGTTGCTTAGTTCCCACTAAGCAATGTGACGTGAAGCCGACATACTCCGACAAGTTGAACGTTCTAATAATGTCAAAGAGACACCGTAAGTATTTCTAAGGGAAGTTTCCAAATTCGGTAACGTATTTGTAAAAATGGTCTATAGACAACGAACCATGTACAATTGCACAATCAAATTATGATTTCCCCTCATTCGACCATATCGTATTTCTTTAGAAATCAGGCGGAGAAATCTAGAGTGGCCATCATGACAACTAACTTATATTTCAAAATATTATATTTAAAAACTGCTGTATTACCTAATTTAGATAAATTACGTAATACATGAGCGGCGGCCATTTTGAATACATTGTCTTTATTTTGAGACAGGCTTGAATAGACTCAGTGGAGATACATATGGACATACGTATGTTTATTCAGATAAAGATTAACGCTTTAAGCCATATGGCCCCTGAAGCAATACACATGTAACAACATACACTTATGGGTGACAAAGACAACAGCCGGTGCATAAACCGTAACTTTAAGAATGCAGCTACTATGTATTGTATTTGGTGCAGCTATGCCACCGTCGACCATTGGCCATATGACATGGAGAATATCCTGCGGTGGAATAGCATGCCCAATAAGCACATACAAAATGTTTTGGTTAATCTATAAACATACATTAAGTTATGGCGTTGCAGCATTAGTCTATAGGGTAGTGCATTACACATGTACTAAAAAAACTGAACACGTAAGATATCATGCAATAATGTCAAGTTAATATTTGCAAATATATATGCATGCTGTATTTCTTTATGTATGTATTGGGAGAAGGTGTCCTCATTGATGTATATATAAATGTTCATTTCTGATCTGAAACGCTTGGTATATGTATTGGCCCAACTTTCTTACAGTTTGTGAATGTTCCGATTTAATCAACTCTATGAATTTAACCATACTTGGCCTGTTCCAATAATAACGGTTTATATATGTTTTCCTGAGATCCATATACATTGTGCATTCTAAAATAAAATGGTATTCGTCTTCCAAATGTCCACACAATGTACATTTCCGGTTTTCAATTGGAGTTCTGTTCCATCTGCCTGATTCTACTTCTAGGCGATGGGACGAAACTTTTAGTCTAGCAAATGCGTACCTAAATTTCGTGAGTGTGATGTCCTTTAAGTAATATTGCATTTTGAAGTCGCACACATTTCTATAAAATAATGCTCTGCTAGATCCGTTAATTCTGGCTTGCCAATCCTGCATAAAGTTATCGGTCAATCTTTGTTTGAAAACTATCAGAAACTCTTCAATATTTCCGACCCCTTGATTCAACCAAACATCAAGAAATCCGTGGGTCGATAACACTTTTTGGACTAGTGACGCCCCAATTTGTTTTACTTGGTGTGCTTTGCAAGTCTGCTAACATCATGTTGTATATATGTTTCATGTATTTGTGATCATCTGACGCAGATATTTTGAACCAGAATTTAATTATATTTAGATAGCGTCGATGAACAAGTGGGGTACGACCAAGTTCTCCATAGATAAAATCATTTTGCGTATTTCTCTTAACACCTAGTAAACTTTTGCAAAACTGCAAATGAACTTTTTCTATTTGATTTCCCTGCACAAATCCCCATATTTCAGCACCGTAGTTGAGAATCGGTTGTACTAGTTTATCAAATAATTGTAATCTATGTGGGGTGTTATGTCTGTAAATTTATACAGGTATTTGTTAAGCTTGAAAATAGCTTTTTGTGCTTGACCCGATAATAAAGATTGTGTTTCCATGAAAGAACCACCCGTTGTAAAGACTATGCCTAGATACGTGAATTTACTTACTATTTCGATAATATAATTGCCATAATAGAATTCTATGTTTCTTGGCAATCTACCTCCTTTTCGAAATACAAGTATTTTTGTTTTTTCCCGTATTGACAGTTAATTTCCATTTCTCACAATATTCTGAAAGTAGATTAAGTCCTGTTTGCATCCCGGTGTTCCGATTCTGAGAAAATAACAATGTCATCGGCATATAGTAAAATAAATAATTTTATCAATCCGATATCAATTCCTTCAATACCTTAGTTTCAAATTCAGCCTCAAGGTCATTTACAAACATGCTAAACAGGAATGGAGATAGGCAGTCACCCTGACGTACGCCTAATAAGCAAGAAAATTCACCGCTTAGCATGGTGTTGTGCTTTACGCGCGATGTCACATTAGTATACATGGATTTGATTATATTTAACATTTTCCCTCGCACTCCCAGTTTTATTAATTTTAACCATAGATTATCACGCACCACATAATCAAAAGCCTTTGAAAAATCCACAAAATGTGATTCACTTCAATGTCCAAACATCGTGAATGTTTTAAAATTTGGGAAACTAGAAATTGATTTTCTCTGAAATGAATGGGTCTTAGAATTTAAAAGTTATGTGTCTGAAAACAGAAATGTATGGGTGTAATATACATGTCTCAGTTTAATTTACTTGTACGAGGGTGTTCGTAAAATACCCGGAAAAGTTCTGTAAAATCCACGTTTTAAAAACGCACATAATAGCTGGTGTCTTTATATTTTGTAATGCAATCCATATAAGATTTCACAAAGAAATTAGAGAGCACCGTTTTATTATTTCTAAAAATGTACACAAACTTAATTGTCCAAGAAAACTAACTGACCGAAAAGGTGCAACCAATAGTAGAATTTACATGACGTTGAAATATTAAATACTAGTATATTTGAACTGCTTTACAGGTAAAAAGAACAAGGAATGATATCGTTAAAATTTCGCAAATAAAACACGAAGATATTTTGAGGTATATACGTCGAAGAGTGAACGATATCGAGATGGAGAATCCTGTACCGGATAACCCACCATTCGGCCACAGGTATACCCGTCTGTGGTTGTATCACGGTGTGCCATTGTCAAGGTGTATGATCACGTGGTACTAACAACAACAACAACAACAAGTACCGATTCAAAGTACGTATTCTTTTATAATGTCCTTATTACGTAACGGATTTTGATGCGTCTTGTTAAGCTTCATTTTGGTGGTCTCTGTATTTTCGCCCAAACTTCTGTCGTTTTTGCAAAAACGACATAAGTCTGTGCCAAACTCCATAGACCACCAAATGCAGCTCATGAAGACGCGTTTGCTGCGCCATATTTCATCAAAATCCGTTGCATAATAAGGAAACTATCAAATAATACCTACTTTGGAGTGGGCGACGTTGTTGTTGTTGTAACCACGTGATAATGCACATTCCCTTGGTGCTCACGTTACTACCGGTCAATTACAGTACGCTTCCATAGAATACCGGTTTTTACCGGTATTCTATGGAAGCGTACTACTGTAGCCGATTTCACAACGATTGCTAAGCATACTTATCTACCTAAGTATACTGTGAGGAGTAATCATTTTTTATGTGCATTATTAGTTCATATAGAACAAACGACAGCATATATGTGATGATTCAACGTACGCAGAATTATTATACATAAAGGGCTGTGATAACGTAATAAATTCAGTATAATAAATGTATCCATAACTTTCAAAATTTCTCACTCAAAGTGTACTTAGAAAGATAAGTATACTTTTCAATTTTGGTGATATTGGCTACTGGTGCTAGATAATTTATAGTCATAATTATGAGATAATAACTCCTACTTAGGAGATATTAAGTTCTAATTAGGAGGTATTAAATCCTAATTGGGAGATAGTGACTCCTAATTAGGAGATACAAAGTCATGCTAACATTATTAGAAGACAGTAAGTCCTAATTAAGAGATATTAAGTCTTAATTAGGAGATAGTAAGTTCTAATTAGGAGATAATGAGTCTAATTAGGAGATACCTGTATTTTATGGAAGCGTCTTGGTGTCAGATGCTGAAATATTTAAGTCAATATTAGGAGATAGTAGTAACTCCTTATTAGGAGACAGTAACTCCTAATTAATATATACTAAGTCATAGTTGTATTATCTCCTATAATTAGCTCCCAAGTTGGACTTCGTATCTCATAAGTAGGAGATAACAAATAGTTCAGCAACGGGACGCTTCCATAGTATTCATTATTCAACCAAGTTTACACAACATATAATTACAGCACAAAAATATTTACACAATTCCCTAACATTTGATTGGCCCGTATCAAGTCTCTGTCCAAAATTTATATCCCAGTAAACTCCCACGCCGAACTACTTTCTACAGGTGCGCTGTCAGTGCTGTCAATGTAAACAAATGGCTGCCGTCTGTCAAAATAAACACATTTTCTTGATGAATTTATTTCATATGCTGGAATTATAAGGAATGAATGGCCTTTTTGTGTTTATCGGGGATATAAACTTGGAAAAGTCGCGGGAATACTGGACGAGGCCTGCCTTCGTCCAGTATTCCTGCGACTTTTCCAAGTTTATACCCCGATAAATTCCACAAAAAGGCCATTCATTCCTATAATACATAACTTTTATCATCTAACTCTCTTTATACATGCATACATTGGCTGAATACACACTGATAACACTCCGGCGCATCATGCACTGACTAGATTCGCACATCTTTATCAGAAATTCCATTGGTGGAACGGTGTCACATGACCTTATATAATGACGCCAGTAGCAACGTAAGCAAGCCCTCGTCAGTTCTTTCAGGAGTTAAAATAGCTAAATTATAGAAATATAATCCATTCGTATCACGGCGGTCGCATTTGTATTTGTTTACTTCAGTTGGAATCGCCAGAATCGGCCGCGGAGTACTCCACTATTAACAAGCACGACGTTGTTACCAATTACGGGTAATGGCGGATCGTAGCTAGTTATTTCCCTTTGCAAATCTATTTATAGAGATCCGGTCATTTAGCGCTTATTTTTTGCGGAATAACTTTCATAAATAGAGATTGCTAACAGAATAGACCCAGATCAGACTGCACATCTGTGCAGTCTGATGTGGGTCTACACCGATTGCAATGCAATTAATAAGTGTGAACATATGCATCTGGAAAATAATGCAGTTCCGGATCAGATTGCGTAGATATGTAGGCTGACCTGGATCAATACTATAGTCTGTTTCGCAAAAGCTGCCCAAATTTTGCGGCCATATACACAATTCAAAAACAATATTTTTTCCGATAGTATTAAATTAAAGGGAAATTTAAGAATGAGCCTTCTTTTTATTTCGTGAAATTTGATCAAATATTGATTTTATTGCGAAAAAACAATTTCCCCATGTTAAATCCCCATATACATCATGGGGATTTAACATGGGGAAATTTTTTAGTATTTGTGTAATCCTGGACCGATTTTCAAAATTTAACTTTTGTTTTCTTTCGCGAAACAGACAGTAGTATAAATCTCTATAAATGCTTCTTTTCATAGCAAATCATGCTACATTCGCTCTTTTTACAAGCAATAAGGTCCTACACTACACAATTTGGACCGGATTTCTATAAATAAATTCAACTGGAGATAACTAGCTACTATCCCCCATTAGTACATACACTTTGTCAGGAGTGTGCTTGTATGATACAGCGTTCCAGATAAGCTGTCTGTCTAAAGAGTAGTGTACCCCCTCATTTAAAATTAAATGCGTATTTTATTTTTACAAACGGATTATTGATTTTATTCATTATTAAATAGGGAACAAATGCTCAAAACAAATTTATACATTCACTTAATTGAGTGTATTATTACTTATTCACGTATTTATACTGTACTAGAGTGGAAAATTTCCTTACTTTCCTTTTTTGCAGCTCGACTAAGTACATTTTCAACTTTGTTACAGTATACCCTACTCAATTTGAAAATAAATGCTTATTTTCACATTGCTGTGAGTATGTTGTACACCCACTGTTGATATTCAATGCGTATTCAGCTAAAATAAGTTCGTAAAATACGCCAAAACGCACCTTATCTGGAGCTTTGTCATATTATTGGATGGATTGTAAGTGTTCTCGCAATGCGCATCACCCAGCCACGTACACAGTGTGAAATTCCGCGAGCGACTGGGTAGCATGCAGTGGCGTATCCAGGATTCCGCCGTTATTATGGGGGGGGGGGGGGGGGGGGGGGGGGGGGGGGGGGGCAGTCAAAATTATTAAACGACTAATTTTCAGTATATACTGCTCATATGATAAGTACGAAAGCCCATTAGGGCCATTTCACTTTTTTTTCCTTTTTTACCTTTTCTTGAATTTTCGAGATCTTTTCTTGAATTTTCAAGATCTTTTTTTGAATTTGAATTTTCGAGATCTTTTCTTGAATTTTCAAGATGTTTTTTTTGAATTTTCAAGATGTTTTCTTGAATTTTCAAGATCTTTTCTTGAAAGTTCAAGAAAAGATCTTGAAAATTCAAGAAAAAGATCTTGAAAATTAAAAAGATCTTGAAAATTCAAGAAAAGATCTCGAAAATTCCAGAAAAAGATCTTGAAAATTCAAGAAAAGATCTTGAAAATTCAAGAAAAGAACTTGAATATTCAAGAAAACATCTTGAATAAATGGAAATTAAAAGAAAGTGAAGTGGCCCTAATGGGCTTCCGTAGATAAGGCTCATTGTGTAGATTGCAAGAGTTACCGTTCACAACTAGACCTTTATCTGATAATATCACATTTTTGCAGAATCAGACAGCTTCTCAATTGCAAAAAAATCTGCAATCGTGAAAGGGGGGCCCAGGCCCCTGAATCCGCCACTGGTATGTTCTACACAGCCGCATCTGTTAATTCAGCCCAGTAGCCTATTTCACCAACATTGCAAAGTATACTTATCTAGCAAAGTATACTTTGAGGGAGAAATTTTCAATTTAAGGATAAATTTATTAATTTTTATTATACTGAATTTATTACATTATCACAGCCATTTTGGCTGTGATAATGTAATAAATTCAGTATAATAATTCTGCATACTTTTAATCATCAAATATATACAGTCGTTAGTTCTATAAGAAATAATCTATTTCGGGAAACATATTTGGTTACTTTGCTTAAAGTTTCCCAACATCCAGTGGCAATGCCAAGGCACAATCAAGCAATTTGATCGTCTAAGCCTGACCAGTAGCACAGCTCTGGCTCAGACAATCAAGTTGATTGCTTTCAAGCACACTAGTCAAGTGTATTTGAAATAAGGAAATTAAGCAATATTGGCAAGATTCCACGGACTGTAGTGTAACATGAGATGATGTAAATCTTGTGAACAACTCTATTGCAGCCAATAACTATAACCTGTGCTAAAGGCCACCTGTCTATAGCAGCCGCGCTTTTGTTTTCCCAATTAAACACTTTCCACATAAATGACCATGCACACATAGACCAGCTGCTGTGAACAAATGCCACGTTTTTCTTTTTCCATGGCTGGCCGTTATTCATAGGTTTTGACTGCAAATTGTGATGTTCTCCGCCTGTCCGTTCGTACGACCTTCCCGCTTAAGTTAGAACACGTTGGGATCAATCAATTATCATATATATATCACAAATCCTGATGCCAGTTTTATTTAAAACACAATGGTATACAAATTATGTGATATTATTACACGGATAGATACAATATCCTGTAATTCCAGCACAGACATATTTACACAATTCCCTAACATTTGATTGGCCCGTACCAAGTCTCTGTCCACAATATATATCCCAGTAAACTCCCACGCCGAACTACTTTCTACAGGTGCGCTGTCAGTGCTGTCAATGTAAACAAATGGCTGCCGTCTGTCAAAATAAATATTCTTGATGGATTTATTTCAAATGCTGGAATTATAAGGAATGAATGGCCTTTTTGTGGAATTTATCGGGGATATAAACTTGGAAAAGTCGCGGGAATACTGGACGAAGGCCTTCCGGCCTTCGTCCAGTATTCCTGCGACTTTTCCAAGTTGGAAAAGTCGCGGGAATACTGGACGAAGGCCTTCCGGCCTTCGTCCAGTATTCCTGCGACTTTTCCAAGTTTATACCCCGATAACTATAATAATGTCTCCCAGTTCCGTTATGGCCTCTGTTATTAGTAATATCCTGCTTATGCTGGATTGACTTGTTCAATGTAATTTTATCTCTAATATGTATAATTAACCCTTTCAACCCTAAGGAACTGGAATGATCTGTGATATGCTAATGTTCCGACCAATCCAATGGTCACAAAATGATTTTCAGATTCGTCCATTTATGAAAAGGGGGTGTTTTTGTTCAAAGAAATATGAAAATTACTTGCAAAAAATGTAGATCCTGATGAGACGGCTCGTTACGAGCCGGCTCATCTGGATCTGCACTGTTTGCATAAACCGATATAGCGGACTTTCGGGTTCAAAGGGTTAATATATCTATAAACCAAAATCAAAGAAATGTTCACGTCACCTACATGTATATAGCCACTAACGTATACTTCAAAATTGCCGCCACTATGTCATATCTAAATTAAGTTATACGCAAGTGGCGGCCATTTTGAATATATTATGTTTACTTTGAGACAGACTTGGTTAGACCGGCCAGCCAACCTTCCAATCAAATGCGGCACGTACAGGTAAGTCAGAACTGTAGATATGCTTTGTCTTTAACGAGTATTTTACCCCCTGATTTCAAATTTTATTTTTACAAATAGATTATTGATTTTCTTCTTTATTAATTAGGTAAATGATCAGTTTTATTACAGTATTTCCACTACTCAATTTGAAAATCAAAGAGCTCCTTCGCATTGATGTGAGTATTTTGTACTCCCACTGTTGATAATTCAGCTAAATAAGTGCATAAAATACACCAATACACACCTTATTTGGAGCTCTGTGTAAGTCTTATTCATATCACAGAGAGTAAAACGAAGACATGCTGAAGGTTCTCAAAGGAAACAAACGAAAATGAATGGAAAACGCTGTGGAAATTATCGTTTTGTACAACAACGAAAACAACATATAAACGTATAAACGATAATCGTGTGTTTGTTTTGACGATATTTCGAGAGAGAGAGAGAGAGAGAGAGAGAGAGAGAGAGAGAGAGAGAGAGAGAGAGAGAGAGAGAGAGAGAGAGAGAGATGGGTAGCTCCTTATACATGTTATATAAGGCATTAATCGATTACGTTTACCTGTAGCAGATTTTTTCAACAACATTGCAAAGTATACTTTTCTAGCAAAGTATACTTTGAGGGAGTAATCATTTACATTTTCCTGAAATGCATTATTTCATATAGAACTAACAACTGCATATATTTGATGATTAAAAGTAGAGAGAGAGAGAGAGAGAGAGAGAGAGAGAGAGAGGAGAGAGAGAGAAAAGAGAGAGAGAGAGAGAGAGAGAGGAGAGAGAGAGAGAGAGAGAGAGAGAGAGAGAGAGCAGAGAGAGAGAGAGAGAGAGAGAGAGAGAGAGAGAGAGAGAGAGAGAGGAGAGAGAGAGAGAGAGACAGAGACAGAGACAGAGACAGAGACAGAGACAGAGACAGAGACAGAGACAGAGAGAGAGAGAGAGAGAGAGATGGGTAGCTCCTTATACATGTTATATAAGGCATTAATCGATTACGTTTACCTGTAGCAGATTTTTTCAACAACATTGCAAAGTATACTTTTCTAGCAAAGTATACTTTGAGGGAGTAATCATTTACATTTTCCGGAAATGCATTATTTCATATAGAACTAACAACTGCATATATTTGATGATTAAAAGTATGCAGAATTATTATACTGAATGTATTACATTATCACAGCCAAATTGGCTATGATAATGTAATAAATTCATTATAATAAAAATTTATAAATTTATCCTTAAATTGAAAATTTCTCCCTCAAAGTATACTTTGCTAGATAAGTATACTTTGCAATGTTGGTGAAATAGACTACTGGTGTGCCTTTAAATTCGTGCGAGACACTGCTTCACCAGAGTTCTCATGCAACTATTTTTTTTTATTCCTTGCTATATTTGGATGATTCTTTTGTAATAACAAGAGTAACCATTTCTCGATAGGATGGACTAGTACTTTTAAGCAAGAAATATGTACATTTTCTTTGTCAAATTCTTAATATTATAACACCATTAGTATTGCATTTAGCTGTTTTCGCTAAACAAATAGCCAGTCGCTGTTTAAACTTGCGCCAGAGATCTCACGCTACTCGTTTTTTTATATTTATTGCTACAGTTAGGTGATTCCTTTTGTATTAACAAGCTTAACCATTTCCTGATAGGATAGACTAATCTTAAGCAAGAAATATGTACATTTTCGGTTTCATATCCTCAATATTAATACATCATTAACATTACATTCCAGCCATTTTCGAATACGCGCAACTTCATTTGCAACCAATCACGGTTCTCACGCTACTAGTTTTCTATTCCTTGCTATATTTGGATGATTTCTTTTATAATAACAAGATTAACAATGTCTTGATAGCATAGACTACTTTTAAGCAAGAAACCTGTATATTTTCTGTGACAATTCCTTAAAGGTACATGCCCACTCAGTAGGCACAAAATGTTCTTTATAGGAATTAAATAAGTGTACAATTGTGTCACTATTCCACCAGTTCTAAAGATTACGAGTGCCCGCTATACAGATATAATCATGTATTAATAGTTATGTTAATGATAGTGACGCGCGGTGGTATCAGTCTATTTTCATATGCAAATGAGACATACTATTCTTTAATTATTTATACTAATTAAATGTACCACCTGAAACAATAATATTTTCGACAGATTATAAAGTATGAGCATTGCACATCAAACAATACATACATATGATAAATAGTAATGTCCGTTATATTTTAAGGAAACAAGGTTATCGCCCCTGATATCAGTGTGAACATTTACGTCCGATATAAAATGTATAATAATGCCAATTAATACGTGGGATAATGGTGAATGAATGTTTACTTTGCCAGAAAATGTCTCAGATGATGCCTCTGATATAAAGAACAGTATGTGCCTACTGAGTGGGCATGTACCTTTAATATTATAACACTATTAGTATTGTAACCTGTTTTCGCTAAACAAATAGCCCGTCGCTGTTTAAACTTGCGCCAGAGTTCTCACACTACTACTGTATGTTCCACGCTTTGCTGCCGACGAACTTTTGGCTATTAAGCACATTAAATCTAAAAAATATCAATATTTGATGGAATTTCATTCAATAATTTTTTTTGGGGAGGGTGACTTTTTTTGTTATTGATGACAAAGTACTTACTTTTAAATATTTTGTAGATTTAATGTGTTTAATAGCCAAAAGTTCGTCGGCAGAAAAACGTGGAATAGACAGTAGTTTTTTATTTCTTGCTATATTTATGTGATTCCTTTTGTATTAGCAAGATTATCCATTTCCTGATGGGATAATACTAATTTTGAGCAAGCAATGTGCACATTTTCTGTTTCGTATCCTCAATATTAACACATGCATTTTAGCCATTTTCGAATAGGCGCGACTTCGCTTGTATGTATATATGTGTAAGGCAGAGTAGCGCACATGCGTCAACTGGGGGCCGTTTCAATAAACTTCGTACGACTAAAAGGTTCGTAAGTGCAAACTTATGATAGTCTGTAAATTTCACATTAACAATGTTTTCTTGTAAACAATTATTGGATTTACATTTATTGAGCATAGGCTTCATATGCAGCCTATGCTCAATAAATGTAAATCCATCAATTGAAATTTCCAGACGATTCCAAATTTGCACTTACGAACATTTTAGTCGTAAGAAGTATAGTGAAACGTGCTCTTGTAGCCTATTTCAAGAACCGCCGTTAGTCGACTAAACTGTTAGCAGACTAAACTAAGTTTAGTCGACTAACCATAGTCTGCTAAACTTTTTGACATGTTTGCATTTCACGAACGATTTTGTAAGCCACGTTCAAAACAACCGTGGGCGCCGCCATCTTGGAATTCCGTCGTCTGCTATTTTGCTTAGTAGACTAACCGAAAGTTTAGCCGACTAACGAGGAGGCTAAGCAAAGTAGACTTTGCTTAGTCGACTAACGTGTTCGTGAAATGCGTTTTTTCCCGTTAGTCGACTAACGGCCTGAAGTTTAGCAGACTAACCGAGTTTAGTCGACTAATAGGCTATTGTGTATTGGTATTTAAGGATTGACTGTATAGAATATGACTTTTTGTTTCAAATGTAGTGGAATCATACATGTGACTGAATATCTATATACATTATATCTGACCCTGTTCTTCTTAGAATATATTATGCAGAGCATCGAGTTGCCATCTACGCCATTTTAGTTTGTACATGTTATCGGACAGTTTCACCACTTGGAGGGTTTGGCACCTACAGCAAATAATATGGCAGCAAATCTAATAAAAAATGGGGCAATACATCCCAGATATACAAAACGACAACGTCCTATAAATATCATTTCAGCAGACTACACAAAAAGCTAGACATCTGAGAATGTCTACCATCACTCACAAAATATACAATGGACACGTTTTCAATGTGTAAAATGTCAAACTGATGCACTGTCTATTATTAGAAGTGCATCTGCCACAGGTAAAACCCGTGTTTACTCGCATAGCAGGCAAATAGACAGTAGTGCCAATAAACTCAGGTAATTGCTTACACGTCACTTATTCAATACAGTATGTATGTTAATGCAGGTTTGTATCTAAAGCACTGTGTATTGTTCTTATTGTTACACAGTCTTTACTAAATTCTCAAACATTTTAAAAAAGGTTCAACAAATCCTTCAGATATCAGACTTTGTATATAAATTTGATGAAAACAAGGCATAGCTTGCTGTCAGATCTCTCCCCATCATGTTGCACCAAATTGTATTCATATTTTTGTCATATTATTAGTGGTATGTGTCAAACGCAAAAAGAAACTGGCTGATGGCTGGTACACACTAAGATGGCCGACATGGCAACTCCACACACTGTGTATGATATAGTAAGACGAGAATGTTCACATGTATGTTATGCATATATCCCATCACATTTATGAAGCAATGATGCATGCATCATTAGCTATCTTCAAATCCTTGACTGAACGAAAACATCGTTTTCTGATAATGAAAACGAAAACCATGCTATCAAACGATGTGTAAATGGTGGACAAGAATTCGTGTCCGGACAGTACTTACTTACTTGTGCTGGGAAATCTTACAATAACAACATCGTATGGTACACATGTGTCCTGTTTGAAGGCACGTCTCGGTGCGAACGTGTGTTTGGAAAAAAGTTACAAAAGGTACAAACAAGACGTTCTTCTTTATAAAGGGAAGCATCTGTACGAAATCGAAATTGCGGTAATTTGATCATACGAACCAAATTGGGTACGGAGTTGTGCTTGAAAAAACTTACGGAAAGTCCGATTGAGTACAGTGGCGTCCCTTGAGTTTCAATGGCGTCCCTTGAGTTTCCAAGGGACGCCTCTGTACACGGTCGGACTTTCGGTCAGTATTTACCAACAAACTTACCCTGTGATTATTATGATTACATTTACACAAATATGCAAGTTTGAAAATACAGATATTCGTATATAAGAAAATGTTGCGTAAATTGAACGTTGTCCAATGTCTGCTAGGTGAATGTATGGTATAATGCCAGAGATTCTGTTTCTGCGCTGGACCTGTAGCCTATTTCACCAACATTGCAAAGTATACTTTTCTAGCAAAGTATACTTTCAGGGAGTAATCATTTATTTTTTTGCGAAATGCATTATGTCATATAGAACTAACGATTGCATATATTTGATGATTAAACGTATGCAGAATTATTATACTGAATGTATTACATTATCACAGCCAAAATGGCTGTGATAATGTAATACATTCAGTATACTGAATAAAAAATAATAAATTTATTCTAAAATTGAAAATTTCTCCCACAAAGTATACTTTGCTAGATAAGTATACTTTGCAATGTTGGTGAAATAGGCTACTGGGCGAATGTACAGCGTTGTGCAATGCTAGCATTTATAAAAAAATTATAAAAAATTCAATAACGAAAATTCTTGTTTGCTCTCATCACCCATGAACATACAGCATTTCGTTTCAATTAATCAATATGTTATTAAAGTATTCATTAAACGTTGAAATATGTACAACGTTATATTTTAACCGAATGTCCCGCCTTGTTGACGTAATTTCGCGCGACGCGCACAATAATACCACGTGTGCACGATCGATTCTGTGTCAAACAGCCAATCACGTAATAGTATCCTAATTTGAAAGCACTTTTAGGGGTGGTGCTACATTCACACGAACATGTGCACGCGACGGGGCGGGACAAACAATTACACAGTTATAGTTCACAAATCTATTATTTTTAAAATAAACTAATGTATTAAAAATGCAATATGTGAACTATAAATATTATATAACTGCGAATAATTGCCAGACAATACAATTATATGTTGTGTTACATTCAATAGAAGGTCATTTCCATCTATTTATAGAATTATACGCGCAATAAAATCATGCCCAGGTCAAGTAGGAGCTCGACAAGGTGCGATCGACAAACGCGACGGACCTGCGTAACATCCACATCATCGACGAAGTCAACACAGACTGACACGCCTATAGTAAGTGGTAGTTTTATACGACCGGTATGTGATTGTACATTGAAACCTCTCTAAACCGGACACACTGGGAGGTCCCCCAGGGTGTCCGGTTTAGACAGGTTTCACTGTAAATCATGCATTTGATCATTCTGAGCTATAACTGTGTGCTATGCGATCATGAACAGATATTATCTCCAGAGATACATGACCAAGAAACTCATCAAAAATAAGATCACAGATGTTTTCTTGAGTTCGGTTTAGAGAGGTTCCACTGTATGTGTAAACTGTAATCATGTTTTACAGGGGAACCTCTCTAAACCGATATCACTGATGTTGATCAGTATTCATGATAGAGATTAGTAGGTTAGTGCCGTGAATGGGAAAAAATATCTGGCAAGGCTCAGGAAACGGGATGGGCGAGGCTCTGCCGAGCACATCCCGTTTCCGTGCCGCGCCAGATATTTTTCCCATTCACGGCACTAACCTACTATTCTATTTATCCCGTCAACACCTAC